>JBAMYA010044506.1:0-12433 GCA_037176975.1 Arrhamphus sclerolepis
CAGGTAAATTGTACTAAATAATATGGATTACTACCTCATGATAAATGTTTGTAAACTGTATGCAGCTTCATACCAACATCACAAAAGCACAAATCAAGATTGATGTAAAAGGGTATCCAGACTAATATGGCTTCCCCTGGAGATGTGCATCCAAATGGTTTTTCTTATCCATTTTCCATTTTCTCACTCACACCTTATTTACCATTCCACCGGTCTCATTTGCATTGTAATGATTAGACTGTATGCATGCAAAATAACTTTTTAAAAAGGGTTTAATAGTCTTAAATATATTCATGAGATTCCTGAGGGAATTATGCAGACCTGTCAGAATTTGGAACTCATGAGTAGAAAAAGTAAAGTGACTGCACAAAATCTTTATTAAATTCTTTTTTTCACTGTGTAATCCTGGAGAATTCATTGTCCAACCAAAAACTGCAGAACAGATGTGATATTAAATTATTTTTAGGTGTGGAGACGCATTGCATAAAGACAAATGATATTGGGGATTTAATCATAAGCCATAGTTGCGACTAAAACAAACAAACAAAAAACAGTTCTTGAATCATATGGAAAAAAAAAATGCTCCACCTGATCCAGCTGCAATTATGAAATGGCCAAAGAGGTTTTGTGAATGACTGAATGAACAAAAAAATTAACTTAGTTTTATTTGTTAGACATGTAACTATCTTGAGACAATATCTTGATCTTTTTTTTTGACACATTTACAGGGTAAAAACAAACACCGGAGAACCTTTTTTCCAATACTTTAACATTTTTCAACAATTTTTACCAACAGGTCTCTTTAATACCATTATGAGAAAAATCAAGCTTTTTTTCTCATCTTTTTGACAATGATAAATCATATGACTAAAATCAAAGGGGTGTATCACACTTGTTAGTCAGTCACCAACACGGAAGTCACAGACCATGCAGTTCTGTGAATGACCACTAGAGGCTGGCTCGCAAAGCTATTCAACCTTCACTGACCCGCATGTTAAAATGTCTCACACACACAACAGAAATGTACATATTTACAGCTTGGTTGGCTACAGATAGCTACATTTCACATTCCTGACCTCATCAGATACATATGAACCCCCCCAAAAAAAATCAAGTGACAGTTGCATTTCACTCTATGGTGTCAAACAGCTAGCTGTCATTTGATCTGCTTTGAACATAAACTTCTTCTACTTCTTGAAATCTTCTTATAGGCTGTGAATAGCTAGAATATAGCATGGTAGTCATGGCCCGTAAAGTCATACTCAACCATTTTGATATCTTGATGACATGTTCCTGTTGTGCAGTCAGAAATAAATTGGACACATGGCTTTCACAAGTGGAAAGCATTATAGACAGTTTCCAATCTCTCTAGGAGTGGATGTTCCAGCAAACGTACCCCAAGGCCAGACAATGAAATACATAAAGTTCAAGAGCTACAGTTTGATGAGATTGCCAGGAGAAAGCCTATTCTGTCTAAAAAGAGCCAAAATGTGGAAAAAAAAAAAAAAAAAAAACTTTGAAAAAAAACCTGCTTCTGAACAAACCACAAGACTTCTGGAAGAATGTTTCATGGACAGATAAGACCATAGTAAATTTTATTATATTTTTACAAGGAAAAAAATGATTAAACTTGCACATGACTGTGTATCATCAAACTTTGCTTGTGTAAATGGTTTAGTCACTTAAACAATGCTTAAATAACAGATTCTGATGTTTTGGTTGTTAAAACAGCCTCCAGTTCTACTTATGTAGCAGGAACAGCAGGAACGTTATTACTATTGTACTTAATTAGATGCAAACTGCTTTAACAGTTATAAGATTGGAATTGTGACCCAACTGAAAAAAAGAAGTTTTTTGCATCTTTTAATTTTTTTGGTAGCAACTTAGTGTGTATTTTTCGATGTATGACTTCATGAGCTTATTTGAGCTGGCTAGAAATCTGACCCTGACACTTATATTACCTCAAAGATGTTTTTGGACTATGTGATGCTGCTAGTTGCACTTTATATTCAGAGTTGTAGCAGAACCAAAGTTCCCTAATGAAGAACTGGCAAAACTTTAGCTTGTGTTCAACTTCAGCTAATCTTGAAGTTGATTACAGCATAAGAAAGCTGCCTTTAAAAACAGGCCTGAAGAGGTATGAATTAAAGGAGAGGGGCAGAGGATGAGAGCCTTGGTATTTAATTCAGGCAGCAGTTCTTAATTGGATTTTGCTTTGATGTCCAATACCAGTCACCATGGCATGGGAAGAATGGGCTTCTCCTCAGGGAGATTTATCTTTTAGGCAGTTAATGTTCCATATTTCCTTATTAACTTGAAACTGGAATTAGTTACATTGTTAATGAGTAAAAAGAGTAGTAGAGAAATATATTAGAGATTGTAGTAGTAGAAATTTATCTTTCTTTCGTTGCCTGGTGCAAATTAATTGTGACACATGGCTCAGTTTTCTGAAGCAAAGTGCAAAGCAATCAGAGCGCTGCCCATGAAACCAAAAAGTTAAATGTGGGGGAGACAAAAAAAAATGTTTGGCTTTCATTGCTGAGCATGCCTTCCAATGGAATTTTGGGGGGAAGAAAAATATCACCAACTGCCTCTTTTGTTTGTTAGTCATCATATAGTGTTACAATGTAATAAAACAGTAGAAGGGAGAAGAAAATTCTCGGTGAAATGGCTCATATTTTGTGATGAGAATGACGATTGTGGTCTTCCCGTCCTCATGAGGGATTAATAGAACCATCAAGATGGAATATATGGTGCTTCAGTCAGCTTTAGGAGCACAGAATAACAGCCAAGGGATAAAGTGCCAAGCCACAATTTCTAACCATGGATTCTGGCACTAATACACTTTGGAAATGCGGACAAAAATACCAAATGCCAGTATTGTAATGAGACTGGGGTTCAAGAACAGTGGTAAAAATATACATATCTACAACCACAATTTAAAAACAAAAAGAAAAAGTAAAGAATGTGATTATGTGAATGAATTACAACTTTCATAAATGCAAAATAACATAGAATAAATGAACTTAAAGTGAGACATTTTATCATTTCATTAAAAATATTAGCTGGATTTGATGTCAGAACCTTTCTCAGAAAGATGTTGAAGATTCTCAGTCATCCAGGTCATATTTAACAAGGCAAGGCAACTGGACTTGCTCATCCAAGCAGCTTCCTCAGTTCTGTTTGGTGGGGAACCAGGTTTATTACTACTATACTTCTCAGAAACGGGTAGAAAAATAAGTTGAACTAAAAATATTCACCAGGAGGAACATCTTGGCAGCAGGTCATGACTGGATATAACTGAGTATACAAAGAGAAGCTGTAAAGACGGGCAGAGGCTCAATCTGCAAATTTGTGAAACTCAGTTTGTAATATAGGCCTACTTTCAGAATAATGGTCCTTGGCATAAAATTGCAAATAACTGGAATATCTCATTATCTACAGTACATATAATCAAAAGCTTCCAAGAATCTGTAGAATTTTTTGTGTAGATGTGACAAGGCCAAAAATCGATATTTCCCCATGACCTTTGGGACAGCAGACTGCACTGCATTAAAAACAGACGTGATTCTGTAATGGAAACCATTGCATGGGCTCAGGAACCCTTCCAGAAATCACTGCTTTTGTAAACAAGAGCAGAGTTTACACAGGAAGAAGAAAAGAAGAAGCCATATGTGAACATGATCCAGAAACTGTTTGTCCCTGAGAGAAAACGGTTTCAAAATGGACAGGGGAAAAATTGGAAAACTGTCCTGTGGTCAGACGGTCAGACTTTACGGGGGAGCAGTGGGACCACCTGGCTTTTTACCACCGTTCAGTCCAAAAGCTTGCATCTCTGTTGGTTGAGAGTGCATTAGTGTGCATGGAACGAGCAGCTTGCATATCTGGACAGAAAAGATTAATGCTCAAAAGGTATATATATATGTATATGTTATAAATGCAACAGATGGTACTGAAGTGGTCGGGCTTAGATATGGTTGCTCTGGTGGGTCTTGAACACAAGAACAAAAATGAGTTTCGTGACAGGATGGGAGCCAGGGAAGACAAGAATATGATTGACCAGATGCCACAGAGTCCAAGAATCCACAGGGTCACAGAGTCCAGTCTCTGCAGGATTGGGTGGGCTGAGACTGTACGGCCTAGAGGGCCTAAGATGTTCACTTATAACAGAGTCTTAAATCCACCATCCAAAGTCTCACGGTCCAAAAAGCAGTCCAGGGTCATGCACAAGAGGGTCTCAGGCCGGGAGAATCCAGAATCCAAAAGACTAAAGACAGGGTCAGGGGTCAGGCAAGGTTCAGCAGCCAGAGGTCAAAACTCTTCTCTGCAAAAGCAGTGGTCAGAAACAGGCAAGGTCATAAAACAGAAACTTGAAACATGAAACTTGACCCACAGCTTGAAGGCTGTGACAAAAACAGACGATCTCACACTGAGCAGGTGAAGAGCAGGAGTTTAAATAGGGAGCAGCACAGGTGAGTACAATGTGCAATCGGCAGGAGAGGGAGGAAGAGTGAGCAGCACAGACGAGGCTGGCCAGAGAGCATGACATTAGAGCAGTTTATGCTCCAATCCAGACACACGTTTTTAAGGAAGGCCTTGCCTCTTTCAGCAATACAAAGATAAACTGCATACTGCAACCATTACAAAACCAAGGCTTTGTAGAAGAGTCAAGGTGCTGAAGTGACCTGCCTGCAGTAAATATAGACCTTTCGCAAATTATGAAGTGGATCAAGAAAACCATGAAATGGAGAATATTGTGAATAAGACCCACAACTGTTGAGTAGTTTGAATCCCATATTAGAAAAGAATGGAACAGTTTTTTTTCCTCCCAAAAATCAATTGCAATTGATAAATACCAATCAACTGGTAAATGTCACTGTCCCAGCCGTTTTGAAATTTCTTGGTGTCATAAAATTCTTAATGATGTAGATGACAAAATTCTAGAAGTCAAGCCATACATGGGACATTGTATTTGATCCAGGGGTCTCCATGTCAGTATTTTCCATCAAACAATAACATATAGTGAGTTA
This sequence comes from Arrhamphus sclerolepis, assembly GCA_037176975.1. Classification (NCBI taxonomy): domain Eukaryota; kingdom Metazoa; phylum Chordata; class Actinopteri; order Beloniformes; family Hemiramphidae; genus Arrhamphus; species Arrhamphus sclerolepis. Next base: position 5,031 of record JBAMYA010044506.1, read on the forward strand.
CAGTTGTATATTTCCCTTTATAAATAGAGTTCCAGTCTGCATTATTTAAATTCATAACAATATCCCAGCCTCATGCACATTTTGACCTTTTTGACATAGATGGACCAATGAGCTGAGGCTACGATGGCACAATTCTACCAACTGTGTTGCAACAAATGTTTCATGTTTCATGTAAAAAAAACTAAAGGACAAAATGGGTATTAAACATGTACAGACACACATTTTTGAGCAAATATTTCTAAAGCATGCAAGAAAAAGAACAAATTTAGGTACCTAAAACAAATCTTTTCTTCAGTTGTACTTGAATTTATCTTTGTAAATAATTTGTGCACAACATGAGCTGTTCTCTGTCAGCAAATCGGTCAGGATTTGCTGCAAGAAAGTTTAAAAACAAGAAAAGCTTTCAGATTAATAAAGTAATGTTATAAAAGCACTGCACAAATATGTTTCCTTGTTTAACACCTGCTTGGTTTGTGTTTTATACTCACATCAAATACAATTCCAAGACACAAAAAAGATCCTTTTTGTAAAAAGAATAAGAAGAACTGGAATCACTGTCACATTTTCCTTTCATAAAGAATGGTCCTGTTTTTCATCTGCCAGGAGGGACCTTTGGTAGTTCTCATAATGGTTGGCACTTCAACCCTTCTGGGTAATTTCACTGACTTAAGAACCTGAGTACTCTGAGAGTCGTGAACAAAGGAGCTTGCTCAGAGAGCATAAGCGCTTTGGTTCCTCGCTGGTCTACTGAGGTATCTTCCCAAACCAACATCAAAAAAGGATGCTCTATAATTTGTTTTTACTTTAATTTTCACCTACATTAAAGTTTAAACTGCATTCTGGTTCAGTCTGGAGGGGAAAAATAAAAGTGAAACTAATCTAATTTTTGAGTTCAAAACTACCACCAGGCTGATTTAGTTCATTTTCACTCATTAAAACAATGAAATTGCATGTGGTCCACAGTTATAAGCCCCCTCTGCACTCAAAACCCTCTCAGAGTTGAAACAGAGAGCCCATCGAATTTAACTCAGTTATGAAATGTTGCTGATGGGCTTGTCATTTCACTGTTGGGAATAATTTGACTTTTAAACATCTGTGTTGCTTTAGGAAGTACATTAATACCACAAACAACACAGGGAGGCTCTTTAAAGACTGCAGTGTGAATCACCCATTATTACAACTCTTCATCATGCTTGAATTATTCAATGACTGTGAACGACTTGAAATGATCCATTATTATCTGAAGCCTCCAGTACAGTGCTGAATGCAGTGAAATGCAAAGTGTATCATTTATTGTACCTTATTAACTTCTTATAACACAATGACTGTCTTACCACAGGCTAAATTTACCCAAATTTGCCGTCTGTATTCTGTCACACTGTTCACTTGTTTTCTGTTTACAGTTTCCATTTATGATCAGTCTCAAACAGGAACTCCAACATGATGCATGACTCTTAGGTCTTTTGTCCATTTCCCGCAAAAGATTGTAATACTTGCCAGTCTTTTAACAGAAAGAAATATGTCCCTCGCTGTTTCTTTCAGCGCTCTCCCCCTCCTTCCCCTCATGCTGCCCGAAGCCAATTTTCAGGACTAAATGGTAAGTAAAGTGAAAGACTCTGGAGTGTACCTGGGTGCAGACAGAAGTGAATTTATGGGGTTTTCTACAGAATGTGACTGATTGAAGGCTGTCTCTTTAGGTTCAAAGGAACACACATGGCCTGGTGATTTACAGCGTACTCTGAGATGTGCATTTGGTTCAGAACTCATCATGACACAACTAACTCTTGATCTCACACACCGATTCACACTTTCACTTTACACATAAAATGTTAGTTGAGTGGGTGTTATTTGTGTTATTTGTTGTGGCGTTTGCAGCTTATTTGCACTGCATTCAATCAACACATGCCAAGCCTGTTGATATCTAACACATGTCTTATTTTTAACCTTTTCATAATTTATTCATAGAATTTGCAAGAAGCAAGCTGAAGCCCAAGTGGACACTGCTCTCCAGGGAATGTTGATAAATTTCTACAGTAAGGCTGAATATATTGTTGTGATCATTCATCTTACCTAATATGACACATCATCACACCAGGGCTCTTGGTACATCAGCTCAAGTTGACAAAAGCGTTTCTTTTACCCAAGGGCAAACACGCTGCCATCAGCTTCAACAGCTTAAACATCCAACAATCAAGACATGATAGCTGAAGGTAATCTGGAGTCATGGCACAGTGCAGTGTCTTCTCTCTGAAGGACAGGTTGACATTTAAAGGTGGCCGTTTGTTTCTCTCACTGTTCACAGAGGAATATATGGGTCAGTCAAAGCACACTGGTTAGGTATTGCTCCCCATGGTGAAAACAAACCAACAGAAACTCTTAATGGGAGGTGAAGCATGAACTGCTCTTTCTGGTGGTTATAAATTTCAAAACACTTGTGTGAACACTGGTGAAACTCCAGTCATGTAAACAACAGCATTTCTCTAGTGGAAAAAAAAAAACAGAAACAAGGCACAGAAGAATTCGAGCAAAAGTGAACTTACAAGTTTTAATAAAGCAACAGAGGGAATACACACCTTTAGCACACAATGTCTTTGCTGCAGCAGTTTTGTCAAGGTTGGAAAAAAAACAACACACACCCAAACACACACACAAACACTGATGGTAGCAGCATAACTTTTGATTGGGTCTCTCTGTTGTCCCCAGTTACCCTAAAGGAATCCCCAGAACTGTTTGGTCTGAAACCGTCTAATGGTTTGACACAGGTTTGATGTTAGCTGTCGTCTCTCAGGCAAAGCCATTTGGAAAACCAACAGCCCCAGATGAGAGATGTACTGGGTTTCCACCACTATGCCTGAGCTCAACACAACTACAGCACAGTTTATAACCATTGTTAAGGCAGTATTTCACCCTTGCGTCAATGATTACAGACTTGAGTCACATTTCTTTTCCTTATTCTTTTATCAAAACTGTATTGTCTTTACTACTGCAAATTTCAATTATTGTATGTAATCTACTTACCAGTCAGAGGTGAAAGTTGTTGTTGGAACTACAAAGCTTTGACTCAGGTTCACACATCGGCAAGAAAAAAAAAAAAAGAAAAAGTAAACACTGTCAATTGTTTCTGTTGTACTTCTATGGCACTTTGTTCTTGTAATACATCTGAATGTCATGAACAACTTATCAGATACACATTTTAAAATGACCATCTGCCTGCTAATACCTTGTATACATATTTTGCAACAGAAGTATTCGTATTAAAAGTATTTGCATTATGACATGCAACTTGACTTAATGTTTGCAGATCTCTTCCTTTGTTACAGTGCGACTGCAGTTGGTTTTGAAAGTGCATTTTGGAGAGGTGCTGCTCTGTTCTCTCACCAGAACAGCGTTCTGTCACAAAATCTCACCTCTGTTGCCAATGACATCTTCATAAACAGATCTTCTTTCCTGAAGCATGTCTGATTTATCTGGTTGATCTTGTCATATCTTAATAATTTACGTGTAGCTGAATTTGCAGCTCAGCTTCTGTGCCAGTCTGTCAAAACATTGTCTCCTTGGTAGCATCAGTACGTTTTATGTGGGAGAGCTACCATTCTGCACTTCCTGACTCAGAATACGCCTTTCAAAAGTGACAGCTCAGTGTGATTCATATCACACTGTTTGTTAAACAGGCCATAGTGTTTTCTATCAGCCTGCTACATGTAAACACTACTTTTGCTTCAGTTCCTTCCTTATCGCAGATAACGTTCTCAGCAATCAGTGTAATTTAGGTTATACACAAATTTCTCTGAGACTTGTGTGTGTGTTTGTTATGCGGCTTGATAACATGACACCAAGGGGAGTAAATCTGTGGTGGTGTACGCCTGCACAGCTCAGATTAAACTTGAATTATCAGTATAGAAACTGCCGACTGCTTCCCTTTCCTCAATCGTTGTGGTTCATCTCCTGATTGTTATTGCCATTTTTTCCCTCAAGAGAAGCAAATGCAGTGGTCACTGGAGTTATTTGTGGCACCTAAGAAACATGCCATACATTCAAACTTTGGATGTCAGCCCATTTGTTATCATTTTAATATAGTTTGATCTTCATGATTGTTACCTTATTCACAGTGTTCTTGGCTATCAAACTAGGGACGACACGAGCAAATGGGATACTATTTAAAATGGCAGGTGAAAACATGAATGCAACAGCAAATGCATGTGCCTAGATTCAGTACAAACTTTTGAAATGACAAGAAATATGCTTAGTTTTCCGAGCTTTAAAAAATGTTTTAAAATTGAAATAATGAAACATTCTTCCAACATAAATTCTTCTCTTTCATATTTTCTACAAGTATATTTTGCAGTGCCATCCACTGACATTGATGGTAGATTTTTTTTTCTCTCTTTCTCAACTGCTAAATTACCAAATCATCTTTTTTTTATGGCCCTGACAGCAATGTCCTTCTGCGTTATAATTATAATGACATGCTCCTCTGAGTGAAATAATTTTTTGCCTATTTTTTTTTTTTATCTTTGAAAAATGGCTGAACTTATGGTGCACTTTTTGAGAATATTATATTTTATGTAAATTTATAGAACTGTGATAAATTAGAGCCAAATTTGAGAAATTATCATTCATTCATTCATTATCTATATCCACTATTTCCAGTGTAGGGTCACAGGGGTCTGCTGGAGTCTATCCCAGCTCACTTTGGGCGAAAAGCAGGGGTACACCCTGGACATGTTACCAGTCCATCACAGATTTGAGAAATTAGTAAAAGCTAATTTCAATCTCTATGGATGTTTATATGATTCTAATAGTTCCATGATGTCACAGACTGAATGGTCTTGAGTCAGAGATACTGCAGTTCCATATAGCATTTACTTGGATTGTAGATGATTAACTCTATACAGAATTTATACAGAAAGTCAACTAGTCACTGTCACCCAGTGTTGTACCCAAAAGCCATACTTGAGTAAAAGTAAAGATAGCTTACTGGAAATTGACTGAAGTAAAAGTGAAAGTCACCTGTTAGATTATTACTTGAGTAAAAGTCTTAAAGTAGCTAATATTTACTGTACTTAAGTATCAAGTAGTGTTAATAAAACACAATCAGAAATTCAAGTTTTTTAAAAAAAACACAAAGATCATCACGCAGAAGTTTAGTGTCCAGGCTAGCCGAGACCACGCCCACTCCCCATAGACCCCCAGAGACGCTTAGCGTCCGACGGTCTGGACAAAAACCCGTGAGCCCCGTGATAAATATGTTCAGCATTATGTTTTCACTATTGATTAACACACACATATATGGCTAAACCATATCATCTCCCCACTGCCTTCCCATCCAACCATAACTAACGTTACTCTAAACAGGATAGCCTAGCTAAATTATCATTTAAAAATAGTAACTAATGTTGCAGCTCACAGGATTAATCTTTATTTAACTTACCTCAACATGCTTCCACAGGTTGTATGGGGAGTTTTTGAACGCCAGTATCTCTGTTTTTGGGTAGGCATAGCAGACACTTAATGTGGTATGAGGACTCTCTTACTCCAATATAGCTGAACATCCATCGTAAGTACGACCATCTGTGTTAATTTTTGTTGGTTGAGATCTCAGCAGGTTTGGTAGCAATGGGAACCAGTTCAGTCACCTAAATCTCCGACATAATACATGTCGGCTAGCTGTTGCCTCCTGACTCGACACCAGACTTGTCCTGACTAATGTTAGTTAACGTAACATTAGTTTTGAATTTATCTTCGGCTTTCATTTGCATGGTCGCATAATGCGATTAACCAATGATCTAACGTCTCGTGGTCAGTATTCCAACATGAATGGCTAGTACAATAACAACAATTGTCCGTTGGCAAGTAGCATATTTCTTCTTTTCTTTTGTAAGTAACGAGTAACGAGGATGCTTATGGGAAATGTATTGGAGTAAAAGTATTGATTTTGTTTGGAAAATGTAGTGAAGTAAAAGTGAAAGTCTTCAGAAATAGAAGTAGTAAAGTACAAATATTCAAAAACAGTACTTAAGTAAAGTAACAAAATATTTCTACTTCGTTACTATACAACACTGATCATGATCACTGAAAATGCTTTGAATGCTATACTGACTTTAAATACATGCACAAAAATGCGTTCAAACCTAAAGTCCACTCTGCTCTGGCATTGCAGGATCCCTAAAATAAAAACACTTGGAAAAAACGTCCGACCCAGTTTTAGAAATTTGAAATTGGATATCTCTAGGTAAAATGTAAAACAGGCATAAGTCAACATCCTCCGTCCATGACCCGATGAACCATAAAATAGAAGATTTTGTACTGTGTTCATCTATAGAGGGGTATGGCAGGACAACTAATCAAGTCAGTAGGCAACTGTGTGGTCACTTTAAATTGCTGGGTTGTCCACAGAGCCCTGTGAGTACCCTCTCATTATGACGACAATTGATGACACACAGGCCCCACTGTAGTTTTTCAGACACACAATACATAATGCTCCTGGATCCAAATAGTTTACACTGCTTCAACCTACCCAAGAGTTCTGTTTTGTTTTGTTTTTTTACGACATAAGCCAGGCCACAGGATTTAGACCCTTAAATCTTAAAGTCTGACAAAATAAGAGGGAAATGATGATGGTTATACTTTTTGTAATAGACGCTACCATAGTACAACAGTCCTGCTCACCTGCAGCTTTGCAGATATGTGTCTTGACAAATCTTAACAAATTGTGCTCTATGACAGTTTCATGAACTATAGTTCGTTATGTTACAACTTGTGCAACAACTTCCAATCTTAGTTTTCTACTGCCTTGAAAATCTTTCACTCAGGTACCTGGTCCACTTTGTCAATTATTTAATAAATCATTCTTAATTTTTGCCATTGCCAGTTTTCTTCCTTCCCCATATAGCAAGACATTATATCTAGATCTGTGCTCAATTGCTCATCTATCTTTAAAACAACCTTTTTAAATTGAACCGTTTTGGTGTGGATGAAACACATACACATTTATAAAGCAAGTAAACATACTACACTGGATTTTTTTTGTTCTTTTTTTCCCAGCTCAATATTTCATAAGTTATGGGATTCCATATCTAAATTAGCCCAAATCCCTGTGAATGTGATTGCAAGATTATTACACATGATGATAAGAGAAGAGCCAGAAAAGAAGGCAGCTGACTACAATGTGTGAGTGCCATCTACACTTGAGTATGTCATGGGTTCTACGGAATAGTACTGCTCACATCTTCAGAACCATAGAGCTGGAGAGACGATGATGAAATCATTTCACAGTTTGCAGTTTCCATCAAACTCTTACTGTATATTGTTTTCACTCATGTAGAACTCTATAGGGACAGTAAGTAAATCTTTTGTACAGTGAGGTAAGAGTTTCTGAAGATCACTTGTATTTATAAAAGAAA
>JBAMYA010044507.1:0-12432 GCA_037176975.1 Arrhamphus sclerolepis
AAAGGTGATTGAATAAATAATGTTCTGCTATTGTTTTGCTATGTTTAAAAGGAATTAAGCTAAACTAATACTGAAAAAGCATGCTACAGTAATACTGCAAATGAAAAGAATGCAATATTAATGCTACACATTAAAATACAGTGAAAATACAGTAAAATAAATTACAGTAAAAATATTGTTAATGAAATTACAGTAGAAATATTGTTAATTAAATTACAGTAGAAATATTGTTTATTAAATTACAGTAGAAATATTGTTAATGAAATTACGGTAAAAATATTGTTAATGAAATTACAGTAATAATACTGTTAAGGAAATTACAGTAAAGATACTGTTAATTAAATTACAGTAATGATATTGCTAATGAAGTTACAGTAAAAATACTGTTAATAGATTTACAGTAACTTACTGGCATCCAGCTGCCAGTAAGTTACTGTAAATTTTACAGCAAAACCTTTACAGTGTAAGATGAAGGAATTTAATAAGTTAATAAAGGGAGTGTATGGAGGATTCTGGTTACCTTGAATTTAAGGATTTTTCTGGATTCTAAAAGTTGCTGAAATCTCTTTGCTCTCTACTTCAGCTTCCTCCCTACAGTCCTGAAACTTGCACATCAGGTTGACTAGTCAGTACGAGTATGTGTGGTCGTTTGAGCTGGACAGCAATTCAATAACAATATATATATGGCAACAGAGCAATGTTTCACTAATGAAAAAACTAATTTTCAATATTTTCATATACATTATTACTGTGACAATGCTTGGTAAAATGTGTTTGTTTGATGGTAATGTCACATTTCTTGATGAATTTGCAAAAAAAGCATGAACTTTATATATCATTTTTATAACAAAAACATTATATAGATTTATAGGACTGAGGTTTGTGGGTACAGTTATCCTTTCTGGGCATTTTTAGAAGCTTCTCTGTGTTTTTCATATGATTCAGTTTTGGAATAATATTAAGATATAAATATATAAATTTTGGCCATTTCATCCAGCCCTAATGTGGTCTTGTGAAGGACTGGTGACCCGTCCAGGTTGTACTCCTGCCTTTCACCCATAGGCTAGGGATAGGCTCCAGCAGACCCCTGTCCCCCTCAACAGGTATTGATGATGGATGGATGGATAGATATTAGCTCTCTGACAGACACCAATGAAGAACAAATCTTCTGTTCATGGCATTTACATTTGTGAAAAGTATTTTAAGTAAATGATCCAAAACAATGAAACTTCTTTACTGGAGATTTAGTCATTTTCTTTATGTATGTTATCCTGTTCAGTCACATCAGGGCCTGGAACGCATTACAGACGTCAAAGGCTGAGATGCAGATAACGCCATAGGCAACCCTAACCCTAACCCATCTCATCACAGAGCCAAACAGAGAGAAACAAGACAAACAGCTGTGCATGCTCACAGTCACTGCTGTGGTCAATCTAGAAGCCCCAGTTAACCTCTTTGGACAGTTAGAGGGGTCAGACTAGCAGAGGAGAATAATCACAATCTCGGCCGCAACACCATGCTGCCCTGCTTCAGATCACTTTCCAGAATTATACGAGTCAGAACCGAGTTTAATTGTAGGACAGCCAATAAATTTTCTTTAATATTCTAGTCTTTGCCTGTGTTGAAGAACACTGATTAGGAATTTTTAGAAAGCGCAGTCTCTGAGACAGAGATTAAGTCTACAATTAAAGTGCTCACTGCTGGTAAAGAAAGAGGGAAGGGTGGTTTTTCTATTCAGTTTTATAAATGTTTCCAGGACACACTGTTCCCTTTCTAAATGTATTTTCTAATAATATTGCTACTAATCAATCAACGCATGGCAGCATGTGCTCAGCAGTAATTTCTGTATTACTAAGACCAGGCAGAGGCCTTCTACAAATGAACAGTTTCCATCTGCTGTCTGCTGAATAATGATTATAAGATATTTGCAAAGATGCCCGCAAAGTGCCTTGAAAAAGCAGTTCTGGCTCTAATTCATGTAGATCTAAAGCGTTTCATTGCCTGCAGTCTCGCCTCCATTACAAAAAAAAAAAAACTTTTTCATGTACAGCATTTATCTGTATCATCTGTGTGCAGGAAAACATTTATCATGGTATTATTTCTTAAAATTCACAGAATTTGGCTTTAGTCCAACTTGTCTGAACTGGATCAGTAGCAGTTGTCAAAGGCTAATTGCTTGTGTCTCAACCAAACATACAATAAAGTTCTCTTTTCAGTATTTTCTGTTTACTTTTACACCAGATCTTCACTGGACCAAAACATCAGCCCATGCTGTCTGGAACTGCTGTCACAGGCCCTCTAGGGAATGATTTTAGGACTAATCTTTACGTCCATGACATTCGTTCACTTTATCCCAAGATTACTCAGCTCCTCACCTTTCAAGTCCATTCACTTTAGCCAGCACTGGAATATTTGGTTAAATAAAAATCTTATTGGGTTTAACCACCTGCCAGTATCTTTAGCTTCCACTCCTCTTTATCACACTTTAAAATATTTGATTAAAAAAACTTCTTACAAAGCTTATTTTGATTATGTAGCCTAAAATAATAATAAAAAATAGGTTCAAATGATTATTATTGTTATCCCAGTGACCTTGCACAGGAGTAACTGGTTGTAGATATGTGTGTGTGTGTGCATATACATAGAGGGTTAGTGCCAGGATTGGCTAAAAGAAAAAAAACCTTTGCCCTTACTGGAGATTTATTTATTTTTCTGCATAAGTGAGAGTGAGAGTGAATGTGTCCTCCAGCAGCCCTCTTGACAGTCTGATCTAACATACTTTATTGGTACCTGAGACTGAAATCACTGGTTTTAGTGTACTGTGGAATGGTGTGTGTTAATGAGAGTGGTGATTGTGTGGTTTTGTTGTGATGTTAGGTCCAAAACAGAGTAAATCTCCATTGACCTCTATGTTAAAATGATCTGTGTAGCAGAATTAAACATATTTACATCTAGCAAAAATAAATAAATAATCCATGACAACTGTAGAGGGGGGATTTCATTTTTATTTTTATTTTTTTACATCAGATACATTAATATTAAGCAATAAATCTGACCAATCAGACACCAGGATGTCATTTGATATGCTTGACAGACAGATAGCTATTGTCTGTGCCGTTGGAATGGTCATAAATTCCAGAGAGATCTTTCTTTTTTTTTAAAAAAAAAAAACACAAGAAGAGTAAAGTTTAGTATCTTATCAGGTAGAGGCGTATGTGGTAGAGGCAGAAGTGAAAGTAATGGTCCAGTCCAGTACTGCATACCACTAAAATATTCAGTTGTGGTACACAGTATCAGGAAGATGGGAGAGCAGCTGCCTGCTATAAAACCCTCATTCAGAACCAGTCAGGGCCACCCTCTGGGTTAGAACATAGATCCACTAACAATATTCAGTCTTTAAAACTACTTTGTCCATTTAAGAATTCCTTTTTACTCATTCTGAACTGTCTGTGCTGTGTTTTAGTTCATGCTGGACGGAGTCTTGGCCGGGCATCTCCCCCTCCCGTCGCAGAGGGCCCGGTGGTCTCCTCTGTGCTCAGCCCTCAAAATGTGAAACACACATTTAATGTCTTTATGTTTGTAGCAAAATGTGCCAAATAAAATCAGTAAGAGAGGAAGCAGTTGTGTTATTTACAATACAGAACAGTTCGGAAAAGAAACTCCTTATGAGCTAACGACCGGAGATTTCACTCAGCAGTATGTGAGTGCTCATCTGTCTCTACTTCCGAAATGCAGTGGTTGTTATGGGGATCAGTGCGTTTATTTTAATGCACTGGGACGTTTTCCACACTTTGAGTTTTTGCCCGTCACCTCCTGATCTGTTCTTAGAGACTTATATTCTGGATCTTTATCAATGTTTCAATTAAAATAAATAGTTTACCATATTTTCAAGTGTTTTTTATTCCTGCCTACTCCACAGGCCTACAGGTAGCCTACTGTATAATATTGAAATGTTTTTTTTTGTTTGGGTTTTGACTGTCATTTTAAAATGCGTGAAGTGAGAGAGAAATGAAGGTTGTGGTAATAGTACCGGCAAGAATTTAAAACTACTTTCACCCCTGGGTAGAGGTGATATATTCCACAAGAAAGAGGGAATATAAACCTGCTTTTGGACATCTTGGCACATATCAGGTCCTACTTCATCACCCAGTTTCAAAAATGCTGCTCTGCTGCATTTATAGGCTACAGTCCTGCTCTGCTGGAGCGCTCACTTCCAGGCGTAAGCTGACAGCTGAATCACCTGAGTTCTGCCTGACACGTCAGCATGCAGACACAGGTACAGACCCATAAACATAATATACAATGAAAAAAAAAAACAGTATTTCAACCCCAAGCAGGTGACTGGAGTCTGTGTGGGTTTTTTCTTCCTCCCACCCCAAAAACACGTTGTTTAGGCTACTTGGTAGAACAAAATTCTGCCGGTGCGTCATTTACATTTACTATAATGTAATTTGATTTTTAGGAGTAATTATAGGTGTAATATGAGTAGTTATAGGAATAATTGGTCCATTGAATAAACTGATGTAGTTGATGTGAGAGAGAAAGTTGCTGGAGGTATAAAAGTGCCTTGAGTGGTCCCTGGACTAGAAAGGCACTAAGCGTGTACTTTTTAATGAGGGAACCAAGCCGTATTTAAAGAACCCTTGCATTTCATTTATATCCCAGGGGATTTTATGTCATATTGGATTTCATGAAAAAGTTTATAGCATATTTTAACAAGCCATGCTTTGTCTCCAAATATCGTCACAATTGGCACCAACAGTAATGAAACAAAGGGTTACAGCAGTCACAGATTTTTGCTGTTGGAATGTGTTCATCCTTGACAGCCAGTCAAATTTGGCAGTGAAACAGGAAATAAGGTGGTATGTCACCAGCATTTTGATTTGTTAAAGTCAAAACCGGCATGTGGAGCCAATTTTTATAATTACATAATAATTACATGCTTTTTTGTGTCTGTGTACTCCAAGAGCCACTCCAGCTGTATTGTAATTCATTTAAATGTACCGTGTCATCCCAGGACACTAATGTATAGATGTTCATTAGTATGGGGGGGGTGGGCAACACAGAGACATTTTAGTCCATAGATACCTGACATGACATATCTTTTTTTTAAGGAAAATATTAATAGCAGAAATGTCATGTACATGCATTAAGTAGAGTGAAGAAAGTGTTGATTGATGGCATAGAAGAATATCTTAAGGCACGTGTATCAAACTCAAGGTCCACGGGCCACTTCCGGCCCACCACTTCATTTTATTTAACCTGTGAGAAAGTGCAAAGAGAAGATTTCAATGTGACTGTCACAACCCACATGTCTTATTTAAGACCATTGATTCTGTTCTTAATACTCCATTGAATGTCTTTTCTGATATCTGCAATAATTTTCTGAACTTTTTTTCTTGAAAAGATTGTCACCACCAGGACTCTCATCACAGATCCTGACTCTTATCCTTCTGTCTCGGTTCCTTGCACTGCTGTTTTTACACAGTTTGAGCTTTGACTCTCTCCACTTTAGAGGACGTGGTTCGCCACATTAAGCCCGCAGGTTCTCCCCGGGATCCTTTCCCTCCACAAATTTTTAAAGAAGTTTTTCCTAGCATAGGGCAGTCTGTCCTTGCCATTATTAACAGTAGTCTGTCCTCTGGTGTGGTTCCTGCAGTAGAGCAGCCACTGCTTAAGAAACCTGGCCTCGATCACACAGTTTTAGCTAATTATAGGCCTATTTCCAAGCTGCCTTTATTTTCCAAGGTTTTAGAGAAAATTGTTTTGAGTCAACCTGGCGACCACGTTGTTCTGGTCTTGCTAGACCTAACTGCTGCCTTTGACACAGCAGACCATAATATTCTAATTTCTCGATTAAAAGATGTAGTGGGTATTGGTGGCACTGCACTTAATTGGTTTAAATCTTGTTTGGCCAATAGAACTATCTCTGTCAGCCTTCTCAGTTCTGAATCATCTTCTGCTTCTCTGACATGTGGCGTCCCACAGGGCTCAGTTTTAGGGCCACTGCTGGTTTATTATACTTATTGCCTCTGGGTTCCATCCTCAGAAGTCGTGGCGTCTCTTTTCCTTGTTATGCCGATGACTGACAAATTTATTTACCACAAAAGAAAGAGGATGATGACTCCATAAAACCTCTTTTGAGATGTCTGGATGACATTAAAGCGTGGTTGGCTCTAAACTTTTTAAATTTTAACCAAAGTAAATCTGAGGTGTTGGTGTTTGGACCCAGTGGGCCCTGTGAGTCCTCTTCTGTTGAAGACCCCTTTGGGACCCCTAAGTTTATTTTAAACCTGTCATTACTGACTTTGCTTTTATGCTGAAACAGTGATTTTAAATTGGACGGCCAAATTAGAGCAGTGGTGAGGTCCAGTTTTTACCATTTAAGGCGACTGGCACAAGTGAAATCTTTTCTTTCTAGGCAGCACCTTGAAACACTGATCCCTGCCTTTATCTTGTCTCATCTGGACAACTGGAACTCCCTCTATGTGGGGGTCAGTCAGTCGCTGCTCTCACGTCTGCAGCTGGTTCAGAATGCAGCTGCACGACTGGTAACAGGAACCCGTAAAAGAGAGCGTATAACCCCTGTGCTGGCCTCACTGCACTGGCTGCCTGTGTCTTTTAGAGTCCATTTTAAAATTCTTATGTCTCCACACACCCTGCCGGTCTCTCAGGTCAGCTGACCAGCTGCTCCTGGAAGTACCCAGGTCCAGGAGGAAGCTCAGAGGGGACAGGGTCTTCTCTATCGTGGCCCATAAATTGTGAAATACTTTGCTCGTGCACGTTAGAGAGGCTCCTTCACTGTCCACTTTTAAAACACGTCTTAAAACCCACTTTTACTCGTTGGCGTTTGACCTCAATGAGACTTAGTTTTCCCTTGTTTTTAACATAGTTTTTATTTGTAATTAACCATTTTACTTTGTCTTTTATTTTGTTTTTATTTACATCCTATGTAATTTTACTATTTAGTTCGAATGTACAGCACTTTCTGTCAGCGGTGGTTGTTTTAAAATGCTTTATAAATAAAGGTGATGATGATGAATATTATTACCATTGTAAATGTGGTGCCTCTCTGAGGTAAAAGAAAAAAAAAAATTATGTTGCTTTAAAAATGGGATTGATTTGATGTTAAAGATGCACCATCACAGAATGTTCCTACTGAGTTGGCCCAACGACGTCATGTGTGATCACCTGAAAAAGCCTCACTCACGCATCACTGAGGCGTCGCTGACGATTCTAAACAAGTCGAACTTGTGGAGCTGAAACAAAAAAAAAAAAGCAAGCTGAAAAAAAGGAGCTGTTCAAGAGCAAAATTCAAAAATGCTTCTTCTCGGACACATTTCATTTTAAATGTTTGTTTAAAGTGAAATGTTTCCTTCCCTGACCTCCAGACTTCTTGTGCACATTAATTAGGTAATAACTCAGGTCTGGTATGTTTCAACATCTTATCTCAGCTCAGCAGTGAAAAGCCAGAGGCATTAACTCAAATAAAACACATGCAATTATGTTGTTTTGCTTTTCTTTCTAACTGGTGAGGTTTGAGAACATTAAAAAAAAAGAAAAAAAAGAAAATGCTCAGTAATCACTGCACCTCATATGTTCCACCTTCCTGCAGGAGAGAAGGCGTGGGTGGAGGACGCATGTGAAGACCTGACGAGCCCCTCGTGTCCAGCGGGGTAAGAGTTTATGCCACATCTCATCCAGAGAGTCTGCACTCACTTGCTCTTAAGAAATCAGTCTTACCTTGTGTAATCTGGTTTTAATTGTTTAAAGATATAAATAAATAAATAGGTGTCAGTGAGTAAGAGGGATATCCGTCACATGCTTTTGTTAACTTTTGAGGAAGGTTTTCACAACATCATCATTGAAACAGTCAAACAAGTTACATAACAGAAATGGGAAATGTTTATTTAAAATAAATAAATAAATAAAAAGCCACCTTCACACACAAGTGCACAGAGGATGTAAAGTATTTTCAAACATGGAGCCTCCATCCTCTCCACCCGGCAATGTAAATTCTTAACAATGGAAAATATTTGATCAGCTGGAGATGTTGCGTCACGGAAAAAAAACAAAAAAACAACTACAAATCCTTTGCATTTGGTAAGTTTATAGTTGAACAGATTTGCTTCCTAATTTTCATCCTGGTCCAATCTTTTAACATGAGACCATCACTGGAAAAAAAAAAAAAAAGCACACGGATGAGTCAGAGCAGCAGGTTCATTCTGACTTTATGGTCCTTAATAATTAACTGTTACGTGTATAAAGTGTACATTTAATAATACTGAAACTGCTGATAATTACAGTAGGTTTTTATGTATTTATGGTGGTGAACTGTGGACAGAGATCATGAACAGTTCAGTTTTAAAATGAAAATTTGGACAAGCTCGTCTGAGTGTGTTTACCACGTAACAACTGCTCTTTCTTAGTTCTTTGAGAGTCATAAACCCGACCATCAGATCCTCATTACTCTGTTTTATTGCCACAGCTTGAAACAACAACCACTGATCCTTGTGTCTCTGGATGGACTAAGGGCTGACTACTTGGAGACATGGAGCACTCTCGTTCCTGTTTTGGACAAGCTCAGTAAATATCAAATATCTTTCGCTGTGTTTTACTTTTAAGGCTGATGCACTCGTCTTTTCTTGTGCCGTGTATAAATATTATTGAGAATCATGTGCAAAAAGTTACTACCCCTTTTTTAATTCCCTGCTTTTGTAAAAAAAAACAAAAAAAACAAAAAAAACAAACAAACAAACAAAAAAAACACAACTATCCCAATATGTAGGCTACATGCGTAGTTGCTATGGAGAAGCATAGATTGGGTTTAAAGAGCCACTAGTTGTTAGTCCTTAATGAATTGGTCTTCACCAGGTTTAGAGGCTCCTATCAAAGCATATGCTTTGTTGGTTTGTTGGTCTTTAGCATTGTTAAGACAATGCCAAGAAGGAAGGACACAAACACTGATCTGAGCCTCCAGGACCCAGGGTCCCAACTGGGCCTCCAGGACCAAGGCAGGTGACTCCAGGGACCCAATGTTGGCTTCAGGACCTGGGTACAGCACTCCTGCACCAAGGCTGGACCTCCAGGACTCCTCTGGTGCCCGGCAGAGCCCCAGCATGGGCTCCAGGATCTGAGAGAAGCATTTGTTGCTGCATTTCGAATGTCGATGTGGAAAGGTTTATAAAAACCATTTCCCAGCAATCTAAGTTTTCAGATTCTACAGTGGGAAAGATTATTCACAAGTGTAAAAGATTCAAGATAGATGTCTTTCGTCCCACAAGTAAAAAATCCAGTTAACCCCCGAGTTTTAATTCAGACCGTCCAGGCCTTACTGAGCATGTTAAATTAATGAAAGCACAGTTAGAAGAATACTGGACTGGTACAGTTTGCTTGGAGGGGTTCCCAGGAAAAAAAACACTCTAAAAATAACATAAAAACAAGACCAAAGTTCCCAAAAGTGCATCTGAAAAAAACTCAGTGCCATGTTTGGAAAAAACCAAACACAGTCTTTTACACTTGATGTCCACTGTCAAACACAGAACTAGATGGATGGATATTTTTGCAGCCACAGGATCTGGATACCCAAGCACTCATTGAGTCAGCCACAAACTACTCCTCTTTATACCAGAGTATTGTTGAGTCAAACGTGAGACCACTTCTGCAATTGCTTATTGGTCTGATTGGGGCATGTAACAAGACAAAGGTCCGAAAAAAATACAATATATCAATTTTGAAATGGCCTGTTCAAAATTCCACATATCAGTAAAGTTACATGCAGGTCCTTAATAGAACTGTGCATGACCAAATAACCCTTGATGAACTGAGGCAACGTTGTAAAGACCAATGGTCTTCAGTTCTTCCACTGCATTGAAATAACTGCTTAAAGTGTCTCTGTGGGATATTTATCACAGGGACTATATTACCATTATTATTGGATGCAAGTGCTTTTTCTCTTTTTGGCTTTATTTTTTGGAAAACACTAGGAAAAAATGTGGTATGTTGTTGTTTTTCTGATGTTTTATTTGTCCACCCACCACAATCAAATTATGTTTATATTGTTTTTCACACACACACACACACACACACACACATAAAAGAACATGGTCAAAATAAGAGGTACTAACCTTTGCACATGCCTTCTGTTTATTGTGAGAAAAACTATATGTTTATATAATTATCAATATACAATGAATGCTTTTAGTTTACAAATATACTCTAATTTTAACTATTTTGAGTGATGATTCTGTTCTGATCTTCCTGAGTAGCATTTTCCACGAAGGAGTGATTGACCTCCTAAACTTCCATCTACACCCATTTTCTCAGAATTGTTTTCAGTGTATTGCTGTACTGTCAACATGTTTTCTTTTGTCGGTTGCTTTCCAACAGAGAATTGTGGGACATCAGCTCCGTACATGCAGGCAGCTTTTCCAAGCAAGACGTTCCCTAATCACTACACTATTGTTACGGTACAGTAAAAACTCACACTGATGCACGAACAGAGTCAGAGTAAGCACTCGCCTGGGGCCAATGTTTTCCATCTGAAGTAGAGGAGAGAGAAATATTTGGAAAGCTGTGCTTCACAGTGAAATCAGAATATCTGCTTTTCAGATCCAGTTAAAATATTATTATATAAACAGTTCATTCTTCAATGCGTTGTAGAGTCAGATAAGGAATTTTTAATTGTGCAATAGAATATCTCTGTACTACATCCAGGAGCTTTCCAAGACACGAGCTGCAATGTTTATGCTAACTTAGTAAAAGTATGCGGTTTTAGTGGATACACAAGCCCACTTATGACTCAACTAAAATGAGTTGTTTACAGATTTATTTCATAGAGTGGTTGTCATTCAGTATCTGTTACTTACATCTCTTCCCTTTTCTCCCTTTTTACAATCAGGGTCTCTACCCAGAGTCAAACGGTCTGATTGACAACGTTATGTATGACCCAGTGTTTAACGCCACCTTCACCTTGTCCAGTGCTGAGAAAAATAATCCTGCCTGGTATCTTGGACAACCTGTGAGTTTTGTTCAGTTCCATCTGTCAAATCACAATGAAAAGCTGAGCTGAGATGGTCTCTTGCAGGAATGGAGGGCTCGAGATCGGTCTTGGTCTCAACCTGTTTTTTCCTGGTCTCGGGCTTGGTCTCGGTCTCAGATCGTTATGCCTCAGTCTTGGTCTTGGTCTCATTGACAAATTGACTGTAGTTTTGTAAAAAAAACAAACAAACAAACAAAAAAAAAAAACGTAACTCCCTTTGATCTGATCTTCACCTGCAGACCCGCTATCTCAGATAAAATATGATGTTGTTACTGCTTGCTGTAAGAATGTTTACGACATCACAGCATTTGGTTCTTTGATTATTGCGGCAGTTGGTCCTTTGGTTTAAAAAAGCAAATATTCACCTGCAGTCTTGCTTTCACTGAGCACACACCTACTGTCTCACCACAGAACAGGTCCTCAGTTTCAAAAATTATTAAATTTGCTTTTCAAAACCATGAAGAATTCAAAGAAAGGGGGAAGAAAAATCACGGGCAACCTGTAAATTCAGTCCACCTCCAGGATTAAGCATATGTGAAGTAAGGTGGATGACGTCTAGTTTTACTTGACATCTACAGTGGGCGGACAAGGAGAAGTAAGTACCTAACATCAATGTTCGGCCAAGTGTGACAACATACTGCAGGCTAATGAGTGTTCAAATACTTATTTGACCCGGTACGGCGGGGATTCAGCACATCCGCCAACAGAATGAATAAAAATACAAGCACACCCAATTTCAACACTAAGCCGCCAAATGAAAAACAGATAAATAGCTATACCCAGAAAACACATACAGCAATGGTACTGCAACGCTGTCCTCCGAAGGTCTGGTCTTGGTCTATGTCTTGGTCTCAGAATGTCTGGTTTTGGTCTTGGTCTCGGTCTGGGAGGGTGCGGTCTTGGTCTTGATCTCGGAAGACCCGGTCTTAACTCCGTTCCTGGTCTCTTGCTTCCTACATTACTAATGATACCTTATGTGCAACTCTAGTGGTGCTTTTCTATGACACAGTTTTTGCACTTCTTGCCTCTACTCGATTGCACTCGCCTCGGTCTCTGTCGTTTTCCATTACAACTGAGGACAACCGTGGGCGGAGTCATCAGAGCAAGGCGGCGAATCAGGTCACATCTTTATATGTGACACGGGACTATGGAGGATATCAAGGCATAGTTGGACCATGGTCTTGTTCCCATTTCTACTTTGTAGATGTAAAGCCCACAGCCGCTGTTGCCTGTTTTTAAATATGGCGGGTCTGAAGGAGTTGCTCTTGAGACTCAAGAGTGATGTCACTCTCTGGTAAATCAGTGGCCTGCAAAAGTGAAGCTGAGCCACAAAATATATATATATATATATATATATATATATATATATATATACACACACACACACACAT
>JBAMYA010044508.1:0-12432 GCA_037176975.1 Arrhamphus sclerolepis
GGTATAATGGATGACAGAAACAAAACATGCTGCGCAACAGCTTCAAGACAGAAAGAGAGAAAAATGAAAAGAAGACATTAAACTAACAGCATCATTTTGAACTGATTCTCCTTTCCTGGTGTCTTGGAACAAATAAGTTTTGGAGTAACTTTGAGACAACTATTTCATATTTACATTTAACAAAAAGTGTTATAAAGAATCAGATATATATATATCTATTTATGTTGACCAAGCCAAGCATTTCCTTTAGACATTGTTTTTTCATTCATAAATAACCAAACAAAACAAAAGGAAAAATCCGTTTTTACAATCATAGATTATGTTATCTTTATACTAACAACACTTGACACATCATAGTTCAAATCTATTTTTCACAACAGCCCTTGCCAACATTTTAGACATCAGCATAGTACACACTTCGCAGCAAAAACTTAATTCTAATATAAAGGCTTCATTTTATTGCAGTTATTACACACTGTGTGATTAAGATACATTTAGTCCCAAATTAATTACTATTAGTTATCCTGTGTGTCAATATTCATATTTATCTTTCTAACCCCATTAATAAAAGCAGCCAAAAAAGAGAAAAATACTCACAGCAAGATATTTTAGTAATATATTGAACTTATTAGCCCAAATTATTGAAATAGGATATGCCCAATTTTTATTAACTGTCAGTAAAAAAAAAAAAAAAAAGTATATGATCAGATATTCAAATTACACACCAAAAGACCTTCAAAGTCCTACATGGAGAGATAACCATCTAGCTTTCCTTGTGTTCATACTGTAAGTACATAGGGATGTACAACCTCTGACAATGAAACACATTCGATACTTTCATTTGTCAAACGTCAACTTTAAAAGAAGAACCAGACACAAGGTCATTCGGGAGGTGATGTGTGAAATGGTGCAAAGCTCAGAAAATGAATCAGAATCAGTCATGCAGAACTAGTTCAGCTTAGTGCAGGTAAATACGTGGGCTGCAGTTGTTGGGCTCAGAGACAAGAGAGGCCAGCTTAACGAGGCAAAGCTTGAGTTGGACACGCAGGCAGATGATCAGCTGAGCAGAGCTAATAAAGTTCAGTCAAAGGTAATGTTATCATCAAAGTATTAGATGCTGCATTTAGTGCAATGTAAAAATACTTTTTTACATGTGCCAATTATTCATTTTCTGCATTGTATACAGATATGTGTTTGAATACACAAACCTGTTGTTTGGTCTCTGTATTTAACACAATATTTGATCTACTGCCCACCTCCCAGGGCAGTAGATGCCAGTAGATCAAATTTTTATAGGCCCAACTCTTAGTTTATATGGCCTGGAGGAAAAGAAAAGAAAAGAAAACAAAACAAAACAAAGAAGCCATCTTTCCATGAAACTTATTTCAAGTAATATATATACTGACTTTTCCACAAGGTTATAAAGTAGCTGGACTATAATGGGAACACATTTGGTTGCACCAGCGCAAATTTGTGTTTTGTTACTATGTAGCTGTCATTTGGCTGACACTGATGTTCTCTGACATAAGCCACTTGGTTTGGACATCCATTGTCTATATTGCTCATATTTTTCTTTAAAATGCGACTCTGCTCAAAGAATATCACCATATAAAACAGTCAGAGTCCATAAGAATGAGACGTGCTCTCAGCAAACAAACTGGTTCTGACTTCAAATCACAGAATTATGTTGTTTTACCAAGTAGCTAAATATTCATTATAAATTTGTAACTGTGCATTTTTAAGCATTTTTTTCTTCCATGTGCTTAATAGAAACCATTTTAAATAAACAGAAATAAATAAACAGAGCCAGAAAAGGAAGGTATGAAACCACAGAGAAAAGGTTTTATGTATGTATACATCTGCACTGATTGATTTGCCTTCTTAAGGCAAACAGTTTATGTATTAAACTATAATTCGATATATAAAAAACTGAGACTTCTCTAATTTCAGAGTTGAAGAACAGAAAAAAATGTATACTATACTTCTTGACAACATCTGTTGAAAAATGTGATTTTATTTGTCATTATGACGTTTGCCAACATCCAGCTATGTCATGATAGCAGAAGGCTGAGATGCGTTTCCCGTTATATTTGTTTCCATTTGTTTTGCCTTCATTTGTGGCCATCCATCTTTCCCTCTGTGTGGGTGTGTGTGTTACGTTCCCGTTGGCATCCTAGTCTGGCTCCCTAGCCACTAGCGTGTACCAGCTCCAGTCCTTCATTTCATCACCATGCGGTACATCATCTTCAGGTTGTTGGTTTGATTTTACAGTTTGTCTTTTTATCGTTGAAGGATTTTTTTTTTTTTTTTTTTGTCCTCTCTGTGGTCTTGCCAGTTAGTTAGCCTTGCCCTCCGTGTGCATCAGGTGCTCTGCCACTTCTTCCTTGCCAGTCGCCCCGCCAGGCTGACTGTTCCCGGCCTCTCATCATTCAATTTTGTCTTGGAGCATTTGTCAGTTCCATTCACCATCATTTATCTACAGCTGCTCTTGTGTTATTTTATTACTCAAAGTTATTCCCTCAATTTGTCAAAATGCCTCATGGTGCTGCTAATGTAGTGGACACAAGGCTATAGCCTCTGTGCAGAAAAACAACAACAACAAGAAAAAGGAAAAACAATGTAGCTCAGAGGACTGTGGGTGTTTGCGCTTCTATGGTCAACTCCCTCTCAGAGCTGTAGGACAGAGCAGTTTAGATCAGGAGCGGGTCAGCAAGTCCTGACTTATATGGAACTGCACATATCATATGTTTATATATTATGCTCCTAGATTAATAGAGGCTGAGACAGAATCCCAGTCCTCCACTGATAATCAGAGAAACCACCTGTATGAGTCAGAACTGACTCCCGCAGTGCAGGTGCTGTGGCTTGACAGCTCTGCCATGAAACTTCTGCAGGAGAAATAAATTTGATGAGAAATTCCTTCTCTGGCAGAAGCAGCCACCGTTTTACTGTCACTCTACTTTTCTATCATCCGTTTTCCAAATTTGTTACATTCTTAAATGCGTGCTGTTGCAGTGATTATTAATCTGCAATATGCCACGCAGTGACTTTTATCATTTATTTAGCTTACACTAAGTGCTTTGCTGTGATATCAACACATTTTAAAGGATTATCCCTAATGATTCCAGGGAGGCTAGCAGGTCGTAAGCTGTTCTTGCTTTGTCATTTTGGGCACATTCAGAAAGTTAACAAGAAATAATAAGTAATTGTAATAAGTGGGTTCCACTCAAGCAGCAACCATCCCACTTCCAGATTGAAGCCAATGGAAAAATAACTTTTGATGCAGTTCCTCAAATGACCATTAGGGTCAGGCTCCAAAACAGATATAATCCACTTCGAATCCCCTGTTAAAATGTCTAACTTTGCGATCAGAATTAAACATATTTACACCTTGGTTCAAAAATCAGTTTTGTCCTCTATAGTTAGATTTTAGCTTCAGAGGTCATTACAGACAGACAGAGACACAGACAGAAAGACAGACATCAGTAAGTAGGTGATACATACTGGTATAGCTGATGTTGAAACCTTTTCCTGTATTAGAATGATCAGACTGAAATTCCAGTCTCATAATGTGTCCATTTGAGGCAATCTGTGATGGAACATCTTTTCCTGAGAACGTCCCAAATGTCGTTGGTTCAGACAGACCTAAAACAAAAGACAGATTAATCAGCGTAATTGTGTGCTTAAATAACCCATCCTGGATAACTAAAGGCCAAAAGTACGGAGGTCCAGAAGAGAAGAATCCCTCTCAGAGATCTCATAAGAATAAAAAAATCTATCCAGGTGAAGAAAATTCAATAGTTTTTCCACATTGTTTTTTTTTTTTTTTAAGAGCTCATAATCCTGTATGTTTCGTTTTTCCACTTTATTACCTTTTGCACTTTTGGGTTCACAGTGAAAGAATGATGCTGGTCACCTGGCAGCCTGAGCAATTTAGCAAATGTGAAGAGCTCATTCATTTCACCTCATCCAGATCCAATTATACTAGTATGTATCTAATGAATTCACTGTGAAGGATGTCAAATTAGGGACACTGTATGTTGCATAAAAATGTCTCACTTGGTCCTGTTGGAGTCCAGTTTGATAACATCATTACACGTCAATACATTTTGTACATCGAATTCTGTTGATGCCTCCTTTCAGAGGTTAGTGGGAAAACTTATTTATCTGTAGGTTTGGCTGTTGAAATACTGCTACTTTTCAGTTCAGGATTCATGACATGATGGCATTTTGGAATATTTTTAGCTGACAATTTCTGAACTCATTACGTTTGCACAGTAATAAGATATGAGCATCAAGTAAAAGTAAGCAGCATCCCAAAGAGGTATAAACTGCATAATACTGTTAAAAAAAAAAGAAAAAAGAAAAAGAAAGAAAACACTGTCAAGAGCAGTGATTCTGTAAATGTGCCTGCACAGGATTGTTTCATGAATAATCTTCTTAATGTTACATTAAACTTATGCTGAATATTTCAACAGAACATAAAAGAGAACCAGATAAAATATGTATAAAAATAAACCAGGCAGACGAGTGTCTAAGGGTTGATGTGTTTCTCTCCAAATGCTGCATTTGTGTGAACCCCACAGAAAGTGATATTAGGTGATGGTGTTGTCCTGGTCATGAATGTTTTCTTTTTTTCACCTGAATGTGTTCTGAACCATGCATTTCTGAACAATTCTGCCACCATGGGAGGAAGCATTATATTGTTCGGAGTACCCATCATCCCCTTGGAGGCACATGATTGCGCTGACTTTAAGGCATCACTCTGTAGCCATTAAAGAGCTCAATGTGTAGCAGCCTGGCCCTGAAACTCCCAACTGGCCCACACAGTTGTAATAATGCATCACCTCAGTTCTGTCTGACACGTTTGTGTCACAGCATCGGACCATTTACTGCAACAAATTGTCATACATTTTTGTTTAGTAGGATAGACTCTGCTCTTGAAGGTGCTCCCAAGTGATCAAAGCATCACCAACAGATTCAGTTGGGAACACAATAAAACACTAAAGAGCTGAACAGAGCAGACCACGACAGGCCCATATCACTTCAGATATGGAGTTAATACAGTGTACCAAGATGCCATCCACAAATATGATAATATAGCAATAGAACAGGAGGAAGCTGAGATGGATGACAAATAAATCAATTGCTTCTGCTTGTGACAGATTAGCCACAAGCAGCATGTAAAAGATAAAAATCCATAATGCAATCATGTCAAGGACAGAACACATTGTGAGATTATAGTGAGTAAACACATTCCAACCAGAAATGTGGCAAGGATTTTTTTTTTTTTTTTCAATGTGGTTGCTGCCTGTGAATGTCAGCTGATGCTGATAAACTATTGGTACGCACCACTTCTCTTCCCAGACACAACTTCAGAAATTACACAATTACACTGGCATTTTAGGAGGAACATCAATTCACCAGAAAACTCCTTCAGTCTTCTATCTATACGAGTAGTAGCCATTGGTGATGAGTGGTGTAAAGCAACCAAGTACACTCAGTCAATTACTGCACTTACAGTAAGTACAGTCAGATGGAGGTACTTTTCCTGAGTAACCCATTTTTATGCACTTCACTCGTCAATTTCACTGAACATCAGAGCAAAACACGACACTTTCTACTCTACTTGCTACATCCATTGCTCATTTGACAAATGCAATTACCTTTAAGACTTTACATAAATGATAATATAACAAACTTTCAAGATACAGTTTAAAACCAAGATCAGGTTAACAGATGTCAACCTATTATAATCTTCTGTCACATTAAGAATTAATCCACTAAACAGTGGAAATGTTGAAAAGATAAAATATCACAAAAAGTCAAATATCACAGAAAATCCTGAAGCTGAGAGAGAAAAAAACATAGCTCTAAAATAAGAGCTTCATTTTTTCTCTCTTTTTCTTCCCAGAAATCATCTGATAACATCTATCTGCACTGTTTTGTAGCTCCACTTGCAGCAGCTACAATCGCTTACATGCTGATTCTTTAGTGTTAATACGTAATAAAATGTGATTCAAAGAAACAAAACATATATGTTAGCGTTAACATGTTAAGTATACTTTCCTGTTAAAAGATGTGTGCTCCCTACTCAGAGCCAGCTCAAAAACAGAAAGAGGGTCAATTTTTTATTTATTTATATATTTCTTTCCTGTACATACAATATATTCTGGGGACTCATTCACAACAACGTAATATATATAAGAGTTGGGTTGCCTGATGGCTAAAATGTAAATTATGATGTCAGTATAAATCAGATAGTAAAATGACAAACTGTGGTGCAGCTTTCTGAGCTTCTCTCCTTTCACCACCAGTAGCACTTCTCACCTTTTTTTTTCCTTTTTTAAACTCTCATCTGAAACAACATATTCAACTGCAGAGCTAATGTGAGTGTTTAAAATGAGAGTTCATTTAACCATTTGATTCCACGATTAAAGTTTTAGGGGAAGCAACAAATGTACAATTACAACACTGTGAGCTCATTCTTTTTGTTTTGGCTATTTTAAGCCTTTAACCATGTTAGATCAGATATTTGATAATATGCATAGTGTATGAAATAAAGAATTGAACATTATTGGACTGATAGTAGTCAGACATTACTGGAATTACATTTATTAACAGTAGCTAAGATAAAAAAAAAAGAAATAAATAAAAAGTCCTTATCTTTTATAAATTAGAGAGCTCAGAAGATTTCAATCAGATGCACTTAAACTCAATTAAGCAGCACAGTAAGATGTGCAGAAGTGCTTACATCTTTGTCCTCAAGGAAACTAAAAACTCTGTGATTTATGACTATGCTAACCATTAATACTGTACACTGGGAAAAAAAAAAGTGTATGCATGTTTAAAAAATCTTCCAGGGCCTCATGGAGCTACAATTCAGACATTAATAAACAACTTTTGTTTGGAGTTGTCCATCTAATCCCAGTCCAAACAGTCTGGGGATTTAAATGCAAAATCTGACTTGTGTGCAGACATTTGAAGACTGGGGAAACTGGTGACAAAGATCAATGGGCAGGGAACTTAAAGCGTACTGTTCAATAACCTTTCTGACAGGTTTAATTCACTTTGCATCAAATGATAATCATATTTCTGCAATGTGTTATGACATTATGATGATATTCCATGCGAGAGAAAAGCCGTCTATGATGATGAAACATTCTGTCACATTTATACAATATAATTTTAACAAATGCTTAGATGTTTATTATGTTTCTCAGCTGGTTTTTACAGCATTTTGACCATTTCTCAAGATTGCTGCGGGGTTATTGTTATTGCTAAGTTGTATTTTGCTGTTATTCTATTCAGGAGTATATAAAAACAAATCCCTTACTGAATCAAAATTCTATTTTTACGTCACGTAAGAGCAGATAGAAAGCAGTAGTGACAGCGGCTGCTGCAACGCTTTTGATAGATTCTGTAACGTATTAATATGTGACACAAAGACAGAATGCTAATCAGTGATGAATGCATGTTATTAACTGCGAACAAGCGACAATTAAGAGCTTATCAATGCCTCTTCAAATAATAGTCTTAATGGATAATTTCACTTTACATGAAACGGAACAATTACAGTTGTGTACCAGTTTCATTGTCCAACAGTCTGTGATGTAGCCTTTCAGTTTAAATGTATGGATGGATATGTTGATAGTTTAAATATCCTTTAGTAACTGTTTAATGAGTGTTAAAGAACTTAAGTTAGATTTCTACCAATAGTACCGAGTAGTTAAACACCTCGAGGTTTTCCTCAAAGCACCAAAAAGGTCATGTCAGCCATGTGTCTTGTATGTTTAAGATCTAAGGTTCAGAGTAGATTAGGCAAATTAAATCAGTTGAAGTGTGTCACTCCTCCTCGCTGGCGCGTCGGCCTTGTCACGCTAGACAGAGCAGGCAAAAGAAGCTGTAATACCATGAGGTGCACTGAGGCTGAATTTACTAAACATCCTTTCATGTCACATGTTTCTGTGAGGTTTGGTTGATTCTAGTTGTGCTTTAGAAAGTATTCACCATGAAACCACCAGAGTTTTATATTTCATTGTTCTATAATCACTACTTTCTTGTCACAAATGCAGATCTCTCTCCCCACATCTATTCTGGACCTGATTTCCAGAGGGAAAGAATGAAAATGTAGGATCTTTGTTCTAATGGGCCTTCATGTCCAGACGGAGAAATATGCATAATCAGGTTTCAAGCTCCGGCCTGGGGGGAGATGAGATCACGATATAATGAATATATTTTTCCACATCAACTTGACCACACAGCTCATGTTTGTGTCTACTCGCTTGATGGAAGCTGCATGAATCTAAGTCAATAACAATGATTTGATGAACCACTGTGGGTGTCAAACCGCAGATGACGAGGACAGAACAGACTACAAAGTGGTTGAAATTTCTCCCCTGCAAATGCGTCTCCTGGTTCATACAGTTGAAAGAGAAATGGAAAGGACCATAAAAGACACGCCACTTCACTTGACTTATGTTTGTTTTTTTCTTAAATGCAATATAAATTAGTGAATAATTGCATTTTTTTTTTACTACGACAGTATCTACAATAGGAAATATCTGAAGTTACTCCATCAGCATCTTAAATATCAAAGGCACAATAAGAAAATTTCATAGTCATGATTCATTTCAATACGTTCTGCTAGTAAACCTAAGCATAACCGTAAACTTCAAAATGCCGGCATACTGCTGCATTCCTCATCACAAGTCAGAAAAAAAAGCGATAACCTTAAAGCCTCTTGTAATGCTCCTGCATAAAACGAAATAAAGAAAAACTCCCCACAGAAGCACAAGTTCACATACTGTCAATTCAACAGAATCTTCTAAGAGCCAGTCAAACAAGACCTTAACATGGATCTGCTTCAATCATAAACTCTTGAAATTGAAGATCTGTTTATTCTGTACGGTTTACGTGAGCTGGAAAATGATCAAAGTCTTGAAATCATAAATAATGTAGCAGTTATTGTCTATACAGTCACTTTGCTGACTAGTCATTTTTCAACTGAAATTTTAGCCTGCCTGTCCTTCTACCCTCAAATGCATACTAATGTGACAAGGTAAAGCAAAGAGGTAACTGCAATATTTTGTCATTTAAGTAGCAAAAAGTATGCAGTTTTAGCTTAAGTCTTGACATGGACTAATGAGACATGCAGAACTATTGAAATATCATTACCTTCATCTTTGACGACCAACCAATCAAACTGTGGCTCCAGGTCAAAGTCAGAGAAGAGGAGATGAATGCGGCTTCCTGGTTCAGAGATGATCAGCCACACACAGTTCAGGTTGTTGCCATATTCTTCTGGGTAGTTTGGAGACAGTATAGTCCCTGATGGAGCCGTGAAGTTGAAGAAGCAGGAGACTTCAAGAAAGAAAGGAAGGAAGGAAGGATGACGATTGGGTTAAGAATGTAAACAAATGGCCCCAGTTGACTAGACCAAATACAAAGTAAGATGGAAAGAACAGTACAGTATTTACATTCAAAAACATCTAAAAACATGTTCACTTACAGACACAACTTGGTTTGTTACCAGACCACTGGTTATTGTGCTGGCATGTGATGGTTTTTTCACCCACAAGTTCAAAAGCTGACTGGCAAAAGAAGGTCAACACGTCTCCGTGTTGAAAACGATCGCCGCTACGACGACCAAATGCCGGCACCCCAGGGTCGCCACAGCCTCCCCGCTCGATCTCTGGAACACAGACAATCATGTTTCCACGATGACAATTCATGTCAACATCTGACGTGTTGACATTCAGATAAGGGGTTATCTGCTCTTGTTCCTGAGGTATCGATAAATGTCAATAACCCGCATGACTTTCTTTTGACAGCACTGATGCATTTAAGAGAACTGGGAAGGAAACTATATCATTTGAAGGAGAAGAAAAACTAAGGTTTATAAGTGGTGGAAACACTGAAAAGAAAAAGAAAATCCCAGTTTGTTCCATGTGAAACTCAAGTGGCATCTCAAATAACATCCTTTTCAGCTGAGAATGTGAGTGACTGACTCAATAGCATCCTGATGGCTCATCCCACAAGATAAGACTTAGATTAAAAGAGATTTTGAAGAAAAAAAAATCAAATGGATCCTTGCAGATATCGTCAATATGTTGTACTGAAAGGATAAAATTCTGCTTCTAAACTATTTCAATAAGTCAGAAAAGTGCATGCACTGTTATTTAGAGAACACATTTACTAAAATCTGTTTCAAAACCAATTTCAAACTCAAAATCTTTTTTTTTTTTCCTTTTTGCAATACAAGGAGAAATCTGATGATGATGATGATGATGGCACACGTATCCTATACAGTCGAAGAGGAGGAGAACATTGAAGACAACAATCTTTTACTGATATTACTGTAGATAAAATGTGATTTTCCACACTCTTCGCACACACATTCCAACGTCCCTTTAAAATGTTTTGCCTTTTTCTACCACTTCGCTACTTCTTCACTCCTGCTTACTGATTCAATATGCTGTATTTTAATGGCATGTGGGTCACATAAGAGCTTCTTACGACTTGGCCTGCAGTTCCTTTCTATTCATTTGTGAATGCTGTATCTATTTTTAAATCCCACATTCTATCAGATGTCCATCATCGTGCAACACATGCTCCCAACAAGCCCCTGGATCTGCTTTGGGCAAACAGATCTCAAGGTCAGTTGTGTGTGTGTGTGTGTGTGTCTGTGATGTGTTTTCCACTTTTATTTGGGATGCAAGTCAATCCACAATAATACAGTATTTCCAGAAGCATCAGACGTGTTTGACAGTGTGAGTGTATTTGTGTATGGCCTATAGCCAGCTGTCACACAGATGACAAGTGTCAGGACAAATATAAACGATCTTTAGCCCCCAGTAAGTCTCTCATTATGGTGGTAACTGCCCTCATACAGTTTATTTTCCTTTGTTTTTTTTTCTGTGTTCTCTTTTTCTTACTTTTTTTTCTTTAAAAATTTGAGAGATTATTGAAGATTTACAGATATATTTACACTCTTTTAAAGATACAATTTGGACCTATTATTTTGAGGTCAGCTGATATTTTGTTTTTTTGAAAAAAAAAAAAAAAAAAGGATAATTATTAAAAACAACCAGTAACTCCCAGCAGATAGGTTGGCCTACCTCTAATATTTCCAATGGATCTTATGTTTGTATCTTAACGGAGAATTGAATAAAATAAACCAGGGGTTCCCAAGACTGCCCTAATAGATTATTAAAATAGCCTTGTTGCTTTTGGGAATTGTTGCTCTTTTTTATTTTATTATTTATTTTTGCAGACTGACTCCCTGAGAAGCCACCATTTGCCATTTTGACTCTACATCCCATGCTTCCAAAATGTTGTTGTCCGTTTCAGTCTCCGACATATTAGCCGGGAGACTTGAGTGGTTCCCAGAACAGAAAGGTGCTACACACATAAGTATGTCTTTGTAGCCAGTTTTACTGAAATTCATGTGGATGCCGTTTATTTCAGTTTCAGAAAAGAGCTGCACCAACACGAGAGGATGCACTCTGTATGCAGACATTAATAAAAATGATTCTTCTTTTTCTCTCTTCATTCTCCGTCAGATGTTGCCACAATGGATCCCTTGTTACCATCATGTCTTCTGTATCTTCCTGTCACAACAACCAACTGCATTTCATCTTTCACCACATCCAGAAAATTCCTCTTTGGTCTTCCCACTTTTTTTCTTCCTGCTTTGCAGCTCCATCTCCAGCATTCTTCTACCACTATCATCCACTATCACACTCACTATTCTCCCTTTTTACTTGTCCAAACTATCTCAATCCAGCCTCTCTTACTTTATCTGTGAGACGTCTAACCCTGGCTGTTCCTCTGATGTGCTGGCTCTTTATCCTGTCCATCCTTGTCACTCCTAAAGAAAGTCTTAACATCTTCAATTCTGCCACCTCCAGCTCTGCGTCTTGTCTCTTGGTCACTGGTGCTGTCTCGAGGCCACAGAGAAGTGCTGTCCTCACAACTGTCTTGCAAACCTTTCCCTTTACTCTGGCTGCTACTCTTGTATCACACATATAACTCCTGACACTCAGCTCCACTGAGCTGCAGTTATGCTAAATTTTTTTTAAACTTCTACACCTTATTCGCCACTACTCTTTGCATTCTCACACCTTCTTCCCTTTCATCTATACACATGTATTCTGTCTTGCCTTGACTGACATTCATTTCTCTACTTTCTATAACATATTGTATCCCCGCTTCTCCATCTTCAACCTGTTCCCCACTCTCACTAAGGAGCACAATGCCACCTGTGAACGTCATAGTCCATGGAGACGGCCTACAGCCTCATCTGTCAACCTATCCAGGCAAACAGGAAGGGAACAGGTGATGTGAGGTCATGTTTGGTTTTGTTTGTTGCATTTCAGCCAAAGTGGGCGAGGATTGTTTTTTTTTCCTTTTTTTTTTTTTTTTTCTATG
>JBAMYA010044509.1:0-12427 GCA_037176975.1 Arrhamphus sclerolepis
CTTAAAAAAAAAAATCATTAAAGGATTTTTAAGGAAAATGATGAATGCCTTATCATCCGTTTCTGATTGCCAAGGCATGTGCTACTCCAACTATGATTCTCTGGAGCATCTATATCACCCGACACGTCGTTCTCATCTGATACCTGGAATGCCAAATAACGTGTGTGCATCAAAACTCCATTGACTGACTCAATGCAATACATGAACAGAAAAAATGATCACTCCATCAATGCGATGATGATCTGTAATGCAGTCTGCCATATCCTTAACGCTGTGGCCCGCTGGCCAGGAAGCACCCATCACTCGTTTATTTTGCAGAACAGTACAGTCAGATTCTCCAGGATTCTATGTTAACAGTCCCGGTTATTGGGATAATGCGGTCCAAGATTATTTATTTATTTAATTATTTATTTTTTACCATCGTCATACCGAGGAGACACTGAAAAAAGTATTCATTTTCTGGTTTCCACCTCAGACACAATTGTTTACATTTCTGTGGTTGTAATTTTTTTTTTTCTTGCCCTTTAGTGCCATCGCTGCGAAATTTACTGCATCTGTCCTCGCGGAACCGCTTCATTCATTCATGAATCAACTCTAGACAGGCGGTTTCCTTATATGGAGAAATGGGGGTTTGTACTGTAGCATGCGCCTGTCAATTTAGAATGATTCTGATTTACAAACATACACATGGTGGTGAGGACAAAACTGGCTGGTGTGCAAGTTTCATGAATCCCACGATGCTATATGATATAGCATGATGCCACGTATGCTATATTTTGTGTGGGAAGTAGGAACATTTCCACGCACATATTCATGACTGAGGCCCAATGTCGCTTTTGTAAATATCTTTTGCTTTAACTAGTAGTTTCGGCTTTACACCTTTTATTGCATATTGACACAAGTAATAATTTAATTATTATTGAACAACATGACATGCCTCTCTCTGATAAAAGAAAAGAGCAAAACGAGCTGGATAAAATCCTACTCAGTATTTTCAAACTATGAAAAGAAAAAACAAAAATAGCAGAGCCCACAGCCTCTATCTTTCACAAGAACCTTAACCTGCTGCAGTGTTGGATGGTCAGAGTCAATTTTAAAACAGCTGGAAATGTAATAACAATTATAAGGAGATTTTTGATTACTTTTGTAGTTTTTTATAAATAAAATAAAATGAATGCATCATCTGGTTGTTACAGCCTGACATGAAAAACAGCAAAAAATATTACTTCAGTCGACAAAGTCAAAAATGCCCATGCAACATACTAATTTCTTTTTTATTATGACTTTAAATGTGCAACCTTTGAAAATGAGGATGAGATGCACTTTCCTTTTTCACCTGATGGTATTTACATTGCATTCTTATTACATCTTATTGCATTTATACTTTGGTTTTACAACCTTCACCACTATTAACTTCATTGGTATCGACTGTGCAATCATTAGATTATAATCGACATAAGTATGACGTACTACATCGTCAGATGTAGCTGCATCATCACTATTAATGGTACCTAGTGTTTCGTTAAGAAAATGGGACTATTTTTTCTGGTTCATTCACCTCTCCTCCATTTGTAGCATTGTACCAGGAGAGAAGAATGCTGATTCTTGATCAATTGTAAAACAATTGGATTTTGTTCACAGCCAGGTTTGAGGTTTAAACCTTTTCGGGAGATGGGTGCTGGCAGTGTGAACATTTTTCACATTAAATTCCACAGACAACAATCCCTGCAGTATGCTGTGTGCAGATCTACTGTTGTTAAATGATGTAACCAAGTTAAAGTAAAAGCATCACCACTATTAGAGTCATGAGGGCAGGATGCATCACAATGCTCAACTGTTCTTCTCCACATTAGCTTGAATGCCATAGTTCGGGTCTGATTTATATTTGATCAGGTTTCATGTGGCTGGATGTAATGAAATTGAGGACCTGCCCTTAAAAGGTTTCATTTATTTTTGTCATGACAGGGCTGGAGGACTTCAAATTTGGAATTTGATGACTGCTGGTCCCTCGACAGAGATTATTGTTGTGGTCTGACTTGTGTGCCACTTGTGTTTGCCATTGTTGCTGTCTTTTTATGTATGTGTGTGTGTGTGTATGTGTGTGGCATCACACACACCCTGGTGTCCAGATTCATCCTCTGAAGACAGGAGCAGTTAAATCTATATTAATTTACAGATTTTTGTTTTTTGTTTCTCACTATCCTTCTATTATCTTGTGTTCTAGACCTGCAGTACAAATATGACCTCTGCTCTTTAACATCACGTTTCCCTTCCCCCGCCTCCCAGCAGGCCTACATCCATGGTGACCTTTCAAATCCAGCTATGCAAGCTGTCTGTACAGATGTTAACTGGCCTCCTGCTGTAAGACATGGAGTGAAGTCTATGGCTGCCAAATTAAATTCTCTATTGAGGTTATTAATCTTTTTCTTTTCTTTCTGTCTTTATTTATTTATTTTTAGTCCACAACTGGTGGAGTTGTTATGCAATTTTACTGTAGACATGTTCCAAATTTTGTGTGGATCAAATTTCATTAGGTTTTGCAGTAGAGAAAGAGGGTCGTGGAACTCCACAAAAGCCCGTTGTAGTCATCCCCACACAATAGAGCTGCATGAATGCTCTATGTTGCTCTTTCTGCTGTGTCATTTCACTGTCTCACTTATGCCTCACTGTGGGTCTGACATGCTGAAAGTTTCTGGACAATTAGAGGTAAACCATGTGGATGTTTGGGTAAATTGAATAATGAAGAGGTAATGTTCATTCATGTTAGCAGATATTGATCACTGACTCCAAAGAATAGATAGGTAGTGACAGCAAAGAGCTTCAATGGAACAGATGGAAAACAAATTAGTCATCTGATGTGCCTAACATGAATCAGGAGGCCACAACAGTCACATGTAAAGGTCTCAGATAAATGCCTGCTGACCTTTTAGAAATAATACATTATTGGGAAACAAATATTTGTTTTAAACTACGATTTGAGAGGGTATATTTAAAATACATGTGACATGTAGCCAGAAGGGACCTCCTATCATCTGAAGGATTGTTTTAGCACTACGCATTGGGATATTTTCAAAGAAGTACCCACTTACAATGACTACATAGACAAAGAAGAATACAGAGAGGCTGTCATAGCGCACATTGTGGAATGCACTGAAGATGTCACTCATTGCAAAACATCAGTGTTGCTAACCAGAAGCCTTGATCAACAGGAGAGGTTCACAGGCTCCCAAGAGTTTGGGATACAGCCTTCAAGGCTGGTGACACCGCAGCTCTAGCAACAGCCAGACCCAACCTGTCCCATGGCATCAGGGAGGCAAAATGTCGGTAAGGAAATATCTGGACACTTCAGCAATACCAGATCTCTGTGGTGTGGCATTCAAACCGTCTCAAACTGCAAACCCCAACTACACAGCTGTGAGAGTGACAACACATTAGTAAACTGTCTCAATGACTTCTTTGGATGCTTTGAAATACAAAACACACAAGCACAGAAGACCACTCCTCCACCAGATGAGCAGGCCATTTTTCTGGCTCCAGCCAGTGTGGAGAAGACCCTGTCCAGGATTAACCCATGTAAAGCAACTGGACAGCGTACTTAACATCTCCTTGAACCAAGCGTTTTTTCCCTCATGTGTCAAAGCCAAAACTATAATACCAGTGTGAAAGAAGCCCTCCCATCCAGCTATAATAATGATCGGCCCGTAGCACTGATTTCTATTGTCATGCTTTGTGCGGTTGGTCATGCAAAACATCAAGTCCATCTTACCTCCCTCTCACAACCTGTTTCAGTTTACATATAGACCTAACAGGTCTAGAGGATGTTATGGCTGCTGCCCTACACCCAGCCCTCACTCACCTGGACTTAAAGAACACCCATGTGAGAATGTTGCTCTTGGATTATAGTTCAGCATTCAATACAATCAATCCCCAGCTGCTAATACAAAAACTTGGGCATTCAGGACTCAACACCTCTCTTTGTAACTGGGTGCTAGACTTTCTTTCAGGGAGACCACAGAACGTGAGGGTTGGCAGTAACACCTCTGGGACCATAATGCTGAGCACAGGTTCCCCACAAGGGTGTGTGCTCAGCCCACTGCGCTTCACCCTGCTGACCCATGACTGTGTACCCACCTACAACACCAACCACATCATCAAGTTTGCAGATCACACGATGAAGGCAACTACAGGAATAAGGTGGAACCAACTGATCCAATGGAGCAAAGACAACACTCTCTTCCTGAACGTGGAGATGCAATCAAAGACAGTCAAAGAGATTGTGGTCAACTTCAGGAGAGGTCACTCACAGCGTCCCCTCTGACCATCAACAGCGCTACAGTGGTGAGGATGAGCAGCATCAAATTCCTTGGGATTCATGTCACTGAGGATCTCTCCGGGTCCAACATTAACGGATCACTGGCTAAGAAGGTCCAAACTCGCCTCTACTTCCTCCGCAAACTGAGGAATACACAAGTCCAAACCCCCATCATGTGGTCATTCTACAGGGAGCCATTGAGAGCATCCTCACTGGCTGCATCATTGTGTGGTACGGAGGCTGCAAGTCCTCCTGCCAGAAGACTCTGCAGTTGCAGTGCATAGTGAACACGGCCAGCCTACTTTCCTCAGGGAAAAGGTACCAGAGCCTCCAGGCCTCTCTCTCTCTCTCTCTCTCTCTCTCTCTCTCTCTCTCTCTCTCTCTCTCTCTCTCTCTCTGTTTTCTCTCTCTCTCTTTCATTCATTCATTAATTCATTCATCCATCCATCCATCCATCCATCCATCCAGTCAGTGGGACTTGGCTAATTCAGTTGCTCCAAAAGGTTAGATAAATAAATAAATACTTAAATGATAACCTGAAAAAAGAGCATAAAAAGAGTCCAGGTTGTGTCCATCTGTCACCTGATAAAACTTGAACAAATGAACAAAAAATAAACAAAGGAAGGAAGGATGCTGGTTAGACAATTGTTTCTTTTGCTGGGGGTCATGCTCTGGATCTCTGTGAAGCGCCTAAAACATTTTGTATTGTACAAGACACTATGCAGATTTAATTAAATTGAACTGAATTGCCTAAACCTAGCTCATTCACTACAGTGAGTATTGACGATAAGTTCATCCACTGAGTTTTCTACAGTTACATTCAGTGGTTGTGTTCAAACATTTAATTGTAATGGTCAATATTTTCATGAATGCTACCACAAATATGGATGTTCACTCGGAGCAATCTAGTCTTATGAGAATACATTTAATTTGGAACTCAGACTTGGATTTGGATGAAAATGCATTAAACCAAATGAATAATGTATTGATTTAATTAAAGGGTCAAAGCTGCATTATGTATAAAGCTCTAATGAACACCAGAGATGGAACACATTCTTTTCATCAGCAGATAATGAGTTACAGGGTGCAACACAAAGTACCAGCTGTGTTTCTGTTGTTTCTCCTTTTAGTTTTAATGTTTACTGGATTAAAAAAATTATTCAGCAACATGGTTGTCTCTGTTTTTTCGGATTTTATGATCAAATATCTGCGGAACTTTCAAAATTCTCTGATATGCTAACATCAGCATTTGGCACCAGTGACAGCTTTTGCAGTGACTAAGATTTTGATAACCCACGCTATGTAAAAAAAATAGCAATACCCTCCTTAGATAATCAGGGTGTCAGAGTGTGTTTAAACGTCAGTCAAATGTCATTGCAGTCAAATTAAGATTCTGACAAGTAGTACCCTTGGTTTCAATTACCAATTATTTGACTAATGGGTAAAAGAATGGCCATGTCAGTCATTTCCATTTGCTTTTTGCCTGATGTCCTGCCCTCCATGTATCCAACAAAACTGCCCTCTGCACCTGATCTATTACAAATCGAGCTGTGGCCCCTGGGCCCCGGTGGGCACAGAAGCATCATGGTCTCGCTGTGTCACAGCTTTGCTCCGTCGTCAGGTCCCACTGAGAGAGTTTCAGTTGTGTAACATTAACTACTGTTGCCTGTTTGATTGGTTTGATTCATGAAATTACAAGGTAATTACTCGTTTGAAGATTTATTTCTCGCATTATCTTGTTCTTTCTGCTATTATCCTTGAAGGAATTTATTGTGCCAAATAGTGAACTCCTCCACGTACGTGGTTGAAGTTTTATCTGAGACCCTTTGACTTGTTTACCTGTGACCTCAATGGGTAAACTTGACGTTGATGAGTCTATGAGTCTACTCATGGTATTTTATTTAAATAAAGATCAGATTCTCAAAGCCAATCTGTGTTTGACTTCCCACTAGCTTAATCTGCTACGTGTAAAGTTCAACTGTATTTTAATGTCAAAACAGTCTTGGAGAATATGTTTAGCAGAGCAGTACAGGAGTATTCAAACACCTTTCTCATGATTAATATCTGCCCATAACGATGATTTTATGCTGCACTTGATGGTAACCACTTCCACATAGTGATTGTGCTATAAAGTTATAATGATGATCTCTTTATTTTGCTTCTCCTCTCCAGCTTTGCATTCACAATTCACAATCCCTTTTGTCTACTTCAGTTATATCAATAACAAGTCTGACTCCTTTATTTAGTCACCTCTGAATAAAATACGGTGCTGAATAAAGACCAATAAGAAATAGCTTATAGCATTTAAAAAAAAAAAAAAAAAAAACTCCAAGGAAGGAAAGCATGAATTCAGTGGCTGTGGGTTTTTTTTTCTTTTCTTTTTTTTAAATAGAATTTTAGCATTTAGCTTAAAGAGCATGTTACAATTGTAGAATAAATTGTGAACACTTGACATGTTTACATGCTTTTCTGACGCAAGTTCAAGCTAGGTTGAAAGGTTTACTCTTATCATGCTGTCATCAGATTGTTAGACAAATTTGATGAGTTGTTTTTTCCAGAACAGGAAGTAATTTCTTGTTTCTCAGTGAGACTGGTAACTGACGTCACAAAGATAAAGACATGAAAGTATGTGGCTGCTTTGTTTCACATGCCTTAAGTTCTGCATTCAAACGGAATGCAGGAAGGAAGAGTGAAAGAAATTTTACTTGTTTGAAATACTAATGACAATTCAATGAAATGATTCAGTTTAAAGTAGAGAAGGTGGAGTATTATTGTGATGACAGAGCTATATGGATATGCTCTGACACATTTTGCACACACAAATCTATTACTATCAGTTTATGATACTGCACCCTGTCAGACTGTGACATCCTACAGCTGATATCATGCAGATTTAAAGGATAAGAGAGGAGGAAGAGCAAAATTCACTTCCTGATGAACACTGGTATCTGGTATCTGAATCCACTTGTGGGAATGTACTTGATGTTTCCTCATCTCTGTGCAGCAAGACAGTTTTTTCTGTTTCCCCTCCTGCTTGAAACACTTGTAATGACTGTGTCTGCTGAAAATGGTGACCAATATCTCTTTCATTATTGTATATAGATATATATTTTTATTTGATTTTAAGTTTACCCAGTACACCTAACTGACATAAGCCTAGCAGTCTTCTCAGTGTTAATGAGTTACAAAGATGTTTACTCCATCTGCAAAATTACCTTACTGTTAAGGGCTTCAATTTGTTTTTAAAAGTGCTGAGGACAATAATGTATTCGTCCATTTGACATTTCATTACAACATACACTACATACAATATGCACTGCAGTGTACTGACAGATGCTGAAAATCATCATATCAGTAATAGTCTGGGGTTATGCTCACTGGGAGAGAATTCTGACAAAACAACCCCTTATATAATGGCTTTTGTTGACTTGTAAGGGAATTATAATAGCAAAATTAAGACTTAACAAAGGAGGGCAACCAAGGCTTTGATAGTTTCAAGTTGCTGTATAATCAGTTCTGAAAAAATGGCAGGAAGTAGTAGAACTGATAGTACAGAAACTCATTGGTGTCGGAAGCATTGAAACGTGGTGAGGCCAGAGAGTCAGGGTCCTCCCCCGGGTCAATTTTAATTAGAGGTAGATTCATTTCCTGCATTCTGGTGTATTTTATCAGCTTATTAGACACCTATTTCTACCTCTGAGTAAATAATTGATTCAAAGACGATTTCAGAGACAGATTCAACAAGTCTTCATTTAAAAAGTCCAAATATGCATCAGTCTGTTTTTAAACCCACTTATAAGCTGAGATACTGGAAGTAATGTCACACAATTTATCACAACCTTAGAGTGCATTTTTTGATCATTATCTGATTTAATTTTAGTTGTAACAGACAGGCCTTTGTGCCACACTCAAATAAATAAGAATTCACAACTTCAACATGCTTTTATCATTTAAGCATGCTCTAGATTATAATTTTTAACAGTAATGTCTTTCCTAGTTTAACTGACAGCATTGAAAATAAATATCGATTTTAAGTGTACATTTTGGACTTTTAGTTTTAAAGTGTGCTGAGCCTTAAATGAGGCTCCATGAAATCACCTTTCATTTATAATATAGTTTCATTAATTAATGAATGGTCTTACCATCTGAATCTTAAGAATTAAAGTTGTAAGACGATGATTCAAGCACTGTTTTATGAAGAAAATAGTCCATCCATCCATTCTTCCGTTTATCCGGGGTCAGGTTGCGGGGACACCAGCCTAAGCAGGGAAGCCCAGACCTCCCTATCCCCGGCTACTTCTTCCAGCTCAACCGGGGGGAATCCCAAGGCGTTCCCAAGCGAACCGAGAGATGTAGTCCCTCCAGCATGTCCTGGGTCTTTCCCGGGTCTCCTCGCGGTGGGACGGCTCTCTCGACGTGGAGGAGCAGCAGATCTAAACTGAGCCCCTGCCGGATAACCGAGCGTCTCACCGTATCTCCAAGTTAGAGCCTGGCCACCCTGCGGAGGAAACTCATTTCGGCCGCTTGTACTCTCGATCTCATTCTCACCCACAACTGGTGACCATTGGTAACGGTAGAAACATTGATCGACTGGTAAATTGAGAGCTTCACCTTCTTGCTCAGCTCCTTCTTCACCACCATGTGTCTTAAGAGGGAAATGATGTTAAAACAACTGATTGTCAGATAAAAAAAGAACAGAAAATTTATATTGGACACGTTTGAAGAAACTGTAAAAAAACAAAACAAAAAAAAGTGTTAGAATGCCAGTCGATAGTTGTTGTTAAGTAGGAAAATTTGGGTTGACTTTCAGTGGTCTAAAGATTCTCTTATTGATCAAGTGAAATTATCAATAAGAAACTTAGGGACTTTTTAGGCCCAACGACTTCCATGAGTAAAGCAAAAC
This sequence comes from Arrhamphus sclerolepis, assembly GCA_037176975.1. Lineage (NCBI taxonomy): Eukaryota > Metazoa > Chordata > Actinopteri > Beloniformes > Hemiramphidae > Arrhamphus > Arrhamphus sclerolepis. Next base: position 9,216 of record JBAMYA010044509.1, read on the forward strand.
AGATCCACAGCTTAAAATGAAAGATTGAAGCTCAAGCCCCCGAAGCCCACCCCTCCTGCCGCCTATGTGGACAACCTGGCTCTCATTCTATTCTACGGAAATGGACGCAGATGCACACACCGCATACATGTGCATGGATCTTAATTGCAGCACATCAGAGTCTCTCATATTCACAATATGTTTATATGTCGCCTACTTGCCACCAACGTTTTTTTTCTTCGTTAATGATAAATGGTTCAAAAGTGGTGGGGACAAAACTGTACATCATAAAAGGTGCTGGGGACATGTCCATGGCATCCCTGGCTAACCTGCCACCCCTGCTTATTGTTGAATCAGCACCATTTTATTTCTCCTACAACAAATGTAAATACTAGGTAGCACAGATGGATGAATGATGTTGGTCCAGTGTGATGGTCATGTGCACACTGATCACTTGTAAAGCTCAATAACATCAGATTTTTATCCATCATTCTGATGGGCTTGGTCAGGTGTCCTGACCTCCTAAAGTCAGTCATCATCTCCTTGGTCTTGTAGGATTACTTCACAAAATTGATCACAAACAGCATCACAGCCCCATTTAATGCTGGGCTGTTGTATCATAGTGTGTTTTTTTGTTTTAGCCAATAAAAACACTATATGCACCTTTGATAAGTAGTTTTGGTCCCTCAAAGAGAATCTACTACTAGCATGTGGCTAAAATGCTAATCTAATTTTATGAAAAGATGTCTGATAGCCCTGATGGTCAAATTTGCATAAATATTTTCTTCTTCTTTTTTTTTTTGCCCACTTAGACAGCAGGAAGCATAAACACCTTGACCTTTAGGTTGACCAACAAAAAAAGTAGTTCCTTATTGACATCTCCATCAATGATGCAGCAGTGCTTCTTAATGCTGAATCCTGCCTTCATAGCTTATTTTGGGACAGATGGGTTACAGTAGATTTTAGAACTTCTTCTGAAATCAGCCTCTTAGAGAAAAACTTTCGGAGAACAATGAGTGAGTGGAAACAATTTGTTTTCTGGAGAGCTAAACAGACAAACTGCATTGCTATACACTAGGTCACAGGTGCAGTTTGGGCATTTATCTTTTAATTCATCTTGAATGATAGTACCTCTAACAATAGAGGGTGTAACGCCCACATGTTTCATCACATCATAGAAAGATAAGGGTTATGATAAACAATTAAAATATTAAATGTAGTTAAATTAATTAATAATTTGCAAGTGGGCAGTTGCCATGTGCTCGGGGGTCAAGCTCTGGGTTTCTCAAGCGCCTAGAGATGACTTGTCGTAAATAGGCGCTATATAAATAAATTGAATTGAATTGAATTTTACAAAACAAAAAAAAGAGAAATGTTTCTCCTCAAATGAAGTGATCAAACATTTAAAATAAATGTCAGCTTTATTCTGTTATGTTCTATGTGATACACTGCTATTAACTTTCAATGTGAAAGAATCACAGCTCATCAAGTGTTCCCGCTTTTCCACCAAATGTGAAGCATATCATTAAACTCAGCAGTCAGCACTATCCTGATGTATCAAGGGGTCTTTTTGATTCATTTATCTGTGCAGAGTGGATCATCCTTATTTCTCAGAAATTGTGTCATCTTTTTGTGGGCAAATATTTGTTACAGCAAGTCTGTTCTGTGTATTAGGAACATAAAAATGAATATCTTCTTTGTCATCAGCCAAGACTGTGTTGCAACACAGGAACAAGGAGTGTTATTTGGCACTTGCTCTAAATCTTTCCAGGTTTTGTTAAAAATAATGAAGCACCAGTTTCTCAGCTGCTTTGTTTTTATTTTTTTTCATCAGAAAACCACAAAGGCTTTGAACCTTTAGTTTCTGTAACCCATTGACATTTCTTATTCAATATTTATATAATTTGTTATGCTGAAAAATGTGTTCCAAGGGATGGATAAATGATGACAAAAGCTAGCTGTTATATTAGCCGACTTTCTAGAATCTTTATTTCACTCATTTGGAGAGTTTTAACCTTCATCACATTAGAATGTTTGTGTGAAGTTTTATTTTCTATGTACATTATTTGTTCCTGATAAATTTGTGAAAATATATTAATCTTCACTTTAACGGATTGTATGAACATGTTAAAATTAATGCTAATTTATTTACATGTGTATGTAAATTAGCTTCACCAGCGGTCACTGTCGCTGCTGTAAACAATCTATAACGTAACATATGATCCTTTTTCTAATTAGTCCCAACTATATTTTATGACATGACTGATTGCATATATATTACACAGAAATGAAATCCTCATTGCCAAGCAACATCTGACCATGAAAGATCATGGCAGTCACATTAACATATTTGATATTCTTGGTTTGATCCGGGCATGTATTAGAAGTTGTTTCAGATGATTTCTTACATTTGGTGTGTGATTTCTTTCCATGATTGAGTGAATTTAAAAAAAAATTGTAGAATACTCAAAAAAATATTTACCTATGTATAAACCTCTCTTTCATTGTCCACATCACTTCCTACTTGCTGGAGACTCCAAGAACACATAAATTAACCTATAACTTCAATTTTTTTTTCTCTATGTGACCAGGCATCTCGGTCTGTTTCCACAGATTTATTGCAGTCATCACTATGACTGATGGGGATTATGACTACCTTATAAAGCTCCTTGCCCTGGGAGACTCCGGTGTAGGGAAGACAACATTCCTTTACCGCTACACAGACAACAAGTTCAACCCAAAGTTCATTACCACAGTTGGCATCGACTTCAGGGAAAAGAGAGTGGTGAGTCCATGATTTTAATAGAGGGATCTCACAGAATGCACATACTTCTGCTACTTTATGTGTGATAGATAAACCGAATATGGTTCATCTATCACACATAAAGTAGCAGAAGCATTTCTTTTTTTTTTTTTTGTTAAACTCTGTCTCAGTGATGTTATGTTTATTTCCATATGGTAATGAACATTGTATATATTTCGGGCTAAATAACTTTTAATAAATGAGCTATGAAGAGGTTACTGAACTAGTTAAGCTTTAAACTCTCTCTTTCTGTATGACTTTTTTTACAAATTTTTTTTTTCTGTTACATATACACATTGTAGTTTTTAGAAAATATTTTAAAATAAGGAATGCCACTTGAACCAGAAGTCTCAAATCAGTCTTAGTTAGGAAGGGGTTAATCATAGTACTCCTAAGGAAAAAAAAAAAAAAAAAAAAAAAAAAAAAAAAG
>JBAMYA010044510.1:0-12427 GCA_037176975.1 Arrhamphus sclerolepis
CAAGCTCAGGCTCCTTCCCCCCCAGCGAGGTGACATTCCATGTCCCCATAGCCAGAGTTGTTGTCCTGGGATTGGGTTGTCTGGGCCCCCACCCACGACTGCCACCCAAAACACAATGCACCAGCCCCCTATGGCCCTTCATGCAGGGGGTGAGCCCACTTGAAGGGGGTACGTAATAATTATAAAATATTAATATGTATAGATATCTAATAGGTTTATGTATAAATATAAATATGTGGTGGTCCGGACTGCAGGAAGGCCACACTGGCGAACATCCCACAGCAGCATCCAGTCGACAGGTGTAGTTGAACGACAGCTTCACCATGATGGCATCATCACCAGAGCATCACCATTAGACCTCCTGAAAAAAAAGGAGAAGAGAGCGAGACTACGGAAGATAGAAAATGTTGATTCTATTGAATGATTCAGGACAGTCAGGAACTAAGACAGGGCAGATGGTCAGTGTCCAAAGCACTTTTTTTTAAAAACAAACTGATGCCCTTGTGCATCACTTTGAAGCTAAATCTGTTTTTAATACTAAAAACCTTCTAATTAAATAATTGATGACCTGCACTCTGGCTGTATATGTAAGTAAAGTAGTTGAAGAAACAGTCGATAAAATAACTCATCCATAATAAGCTCATCCAAGTCAGAAAACAGATGGTCAAAATGCTGATGCCTCAAAACTCATTAAGCCTTACAAATGTGTCACAATGATAAAATGAGGCATTTAATGTATTCCTTAGTCTGGATGCTGAGGACCTGATGGCATGTTTAGATTTTTCTCTGCACGCCTGTTTCAAATGCATGGCTCACCACGAGGTTTGTCATCGTGGTCTGCACAAGTCTGCCAGTAAAACAATAATAACTGGAGCAGGAAAACATCTAAAACATGCAAAGTAGCAGGTAGCAATAGTGGATCACTAGGTTAAATGTTTAGACAGGCTCCAGTTTCCACCCCCATGAACTCCATGAAAAAGAAAGACATGTCCACCAGTTGAGACTGGATGCCAGCCAAATAAGTTGAAGTGCAATACTGCTTTTGGCCACCAGAGACCAAATGTTACTCCATTGAAAAATGACATTTTAATCTTGGCAGTGGTGGCATTTCCTCTTACACTGTTTTTATTCATTTATTGTTGTTCAGTGAGGTTGAATGCATAAATCTAAACTCAGCTGGCTCCAACAAGATCAAATTGGCAACAACCAGGGCTTTTAAACACTGACTAATTGATGCTGACTGTCCCCAAGCACTATGGCTTCTTTTGAAACTGCAATGTGCGCTACCCATACAATACTGTATATGATCAGACAATTTTGACCAGTATTTACTGCATAATGCAATGAAAAAAATATCTGAGCAAGAGACACTTTGGTTTCTATCAAGGGATTATACACGCACGCACACACATATATATACAGGAGATGTTCACTCCTACGCATCCAAACTACATATGAATCAGGCTTGAGTGAAGCTGCTGCCGCCGTAGCCTTGAACTGTACCGCAGCCTGCGTTAAGTCACCTGCTGTAGAGAATCTTGACCAAAATGAGGATGAGCCACTCTTTCTGTGAACCAGCACAGTGTATGTGTGTGGAAGGATGTCTGAAAAAAAACAATTAGCCTGAATTAGGACAGACTAGTTCCTATCATTTTTTCATATTGCCACAGTTTTTTTCTATTGTCTCTTTTTGGTCTGTTTAGATTGTTAATGTAGTTTGTCAACAACGTTATGGTTAAAAATGTTACTTTACTGTTACTTTTTGTGGATCACAAGGTTTAAAACTACTTAAACACACACACAAAAAAAGTAACTCTGCCAGAGTGCCTATTTCAGGTCACTTTTGTTGGTCCCAAGCCTGATAAAGGAGGAGAGTTGGAATTGTGACATTGAAAAAACAAAACAATAATTGCTACAAGAAATTTAATTTGTAGTTCTAAATGTATTTAGGGTGTTTTTTACTCACTTTATGTCTCTTCCACAATGTTATTTCTCTCTCCTACAGCGTTGGTTACATTTACATAAGCAAGACCAATTATGCAAATTAGGTGATGATGTAATTTAGCGACTTCTAGCGACTTTTAGGACAGCCAATAGCAATTTTCCTTACTGAGGAGTTGGCAACACTGTAGACACCATTAGTTCAGTCACAAGTCAACACATGCATGTCTCAAGCTGAACACACACACACATACATACACTGACACACAAATACACACACACACATACACTGACACACAGACACACGAACAGACACATGTTTATCTGCACATCTGGAGACAAAAGTGGACACTGAAGGTCAAAAGTCCACATTTCAGGATAAACATCCAGATTCAGGGACAAAATTGGACGTTTGAGCACAAAATTGGACATTTCTAGAAAAATATAAATGTTAAGGGACAAAAATCCACATTTGGGTACAAAAGTGGAAATTTGGAGACAAAAGTGGACATTTCAGGGGGAAAAAATCACATGTTTGGGGACAAAACTTCAGTTTTGAGGACAAAAGTGGACATTTGGAGACAAAAGTGGACATTTCAGGGAAAAATACCATGCTTGGGGACAAAAATTCAGCTTTGAGGACAAAAGTGGACACTTACAGACAAAAATGGACATTTGAGGTCAAAAGTCCATGTTTAAGGAAATAATTCCATGTTTAAGGACAAAAGTGGACATATAAGGCCAGAAGTCCACATTGCAGGACAAACATCGAGATTCAGGGACAAAATTGGACGTTTGAGCACAAAATTGGACATTTGGATAAAAATATTAACCTTAAGGGACAAAAGTCCACATTTGAGGACAATAGTGGATATTTTGAGACAAAAGTGGACATTTTAGGGAAAAATCCCATGCTTGGGGACAAAAATTCAAGTTTGAGGACAAAAGTGGACATTTGGAGACAAAAGTGGACATTTGAGGAAAAAAGTCCACGTTTGGGTAAGAATCCACATTTAAGGATAAAAATGGACAAAAATGTTATTAAGCTTATATGATATCACGATTAAGCTAATATGATGCTCTAATTTAAGCAGTAATTTACTTTGATTTTACAAATGATATAACGTACTATGATTATACTTATATTAAACAAATATTATACTATGATTGATCTAATATTATACTAATATTACACTATCAAGAAGCTAATGCAATATTATAGTTAAACGTATATTGTACGATTCAGGGTTTTCAGCTTCTTCTGGAGATTTAGGTTATATCTTTTCAACTTCAAATATTTTCAGCTTTTTAAAATATTCAGCTTTTTGTGACTTTTTGCTCTTGAAAATGAGATTTCAGCTCTTTCAAAGCAAACTATACTATTTATTTACTTTCAGCTTTTTGCCTTTCTCCTACTATTCAGCTTTTTTTCCACATCTTCAGACCCTTCAGCTGCTGCTCTAATTTTTTTCACTTGTCTTTTTTATGCTTCATATGCTTCAGCTAATATTTGAACTTGTACTTAAGCTATTATTTTCTATTTTAGCTCACTTTGTCCACTTTCTTCAGCATTATCAGGTGAAAAAAAGAATTCTTCCTTTATGTCTTTAATGGGTTAAATGGTCTTCAACTGTTAGTTTTGCTCTTTTACAATTCACTCAGATATTTATATTCAAATATTTTGTTTTTGAACTAGCATTCAACATTTTTCCACTGATTTCAACAAGTTTGGTATCAAATTTTTCAGCTTTTAAGCCTTTTTTAAAAATTCCAATCATTTTTCATCTTATACTTTCTTCAGCTAATATTTGTCTTAAAATTTCTTCAACTAATATTTGAATTGTCTTTTTTTAGCTATTTCTTTTCAGCTTCAAACACTTCAGCTATTTCTCTAATTTTCATCCTTTTTTTTCCACAAAGCTTCAGACTTTTCTTCAGATACTTTTTCAGATTTCTTCAGCATTTTCTGCTGGTTCGTTCAGCAGATAGACATTCTCACTGCTGTTTCACAGGAACAGCTTTTTCTAGGTTTCATTTTGTATTTTGAAAGGATGCTATCAGAAGTTGCAAACTATTGCCATCATAGATTCTTTGTCTTGTTTTCTTTTCTTTTCTTTTTTTCTTTTTGGTCATCTCTCAGCGGCCCCCTCCAGCAGAGGGCGCCAGCCCTGCACCATCGCATCATGAAAACTGATATTTTGGTTTTAGGACTAAAAGAGCCTCTGTTATCCTGTCAGTCTGTGGATGGAACCTCACTAAAACCACGTTCCAGTGCCAGACTGAGAACCCCCACATTCAGAGTCAGCAAAAATGTGGGCTCAACTTTAGTCAGCAGTTCTGCCTAGCTGCCCTCTGCTGGGCCCACATCTGTCCAGATGTGGTTGAATCGTTTCCACAACAGGATGAAGTCAGCTGGAGTGAAGTAATTTATGGAAGATGAAGCAGAACTGTCACACAGAGAGGATGTTTAGTTAAATGAAGGTTAACTTCAGGTGAGGTCAGGGGTCAGTTTGTTTTATCCTCCTGTGTGTGTTGTTGTGTGTCAGAGAGAAGTACACTCTTGAGCAGGACATCAGGGATGCTGAGGAGGCCATCAGACACAAGAGTGCGGAGGTTCAGGTGAGGACTCGTCACCTTTCACGTCACGTCTCTGCAAGTGGCCCCCAGAAGGGTCCTGATTGTGTTTCTGGTCCATCGTCCACCAGGACATGCAGAACGACCTGGACAGAGAAACCATGAGTCTGCAGGAGCTGGAGGCCCAGAAACAGGATGCCCAGGACCGCCTGGAGGAGATGGACCAGCAGAAGCGTAAACTGGAGGACATGCTGAACGAAGTGAGGCTGAAGTGCCAGGAGGAGTCTCAGATGGTGAGGGGACGTCTCCATGGTAACCAGACACTACTCTACGACAACAAAGAGAAGTCACGATATTAAATTTATTAAAGAGGAACGCTGACGTGCTGGTTCAGACCCTTCGCTCCACAGCATGATGCTGCCATCACCATGTTTGGCCATAGGGGTGACCACAAAAAAAGATCCTCTAGACCAGGGGTCCCCAACTCCAGCCCTCCAGGCAGTCCACAACACCATCAGCTTGTCATCCAGGTCTGCACAAGTGTGTTAACGACATGTTCATTTGTATCAGGTGTGTTGTGGCAGGAAACATGCAGGACTGCAGCCCTCGAGGCCTGGAGTTGGGGACCCCTGCTCTAGACCAGCAGGTTAACTGGTTCCATTCAGAGCACAGACTGGACTAGAGCTAGTCCGCCCTGTCCGTCTGCTAGAGTCCAGTCTTTCTGCTAGAGTCCAGTCTTTCTGCTAGAGTCCAGTCTTTCTGCTAGAGTCCAGTCCGTTTGCTAGAGTCCAGTCCTTCTGCTAGAGTCCAGTCCTTCTGCTAGAGTCCAGTCTTTCTCCTAGAGTCCAGTCCTTCTGCTAGAGTCCAGTCCTTCTGCTAGAGTCCAGTCTTTCTGCTAGAGTCCAGTCTTTCTCCTAGAGTCCAGTCTTTCTCCTAGAGTCCAGTCCTTCTGCTAGAGTCCAGTCTTTCTGCTAGAGTCCAGTCCTTCTGCTAGACTCCAGTCTTTCTGCTAGAGTCCAGTCCTTCTGCTAGAGTTCAGTCCGTTTGCTAGAGTCCAGTCCTTCTGCTAGAGTCCAGTCCTTCTGCTAGAGTCCAGTCCTTCTGCTAGAGTCCAGTCTTTCTCCTAGAATCCAGTCTTTCTCCTAGAGTCCAGTCCTTCTCCTAGAGTCCAGTCCTTCTCCTAGAGTCCAGTCCTTCTGCTAGAGTCCAGTCCTTCTCCTAGAGTCCAGTCTTTCTCCTAGAGTCCAGTCTTTCTGCTAGAGTCCAGTCCTTCTGCTAGAGTCCAATCCGTTTGCTAGAGTCCAGTTTTTCTCCTAGAGTCCAGTCCTTCTGCTAGAGTCCAGTCCGTTTGCTAGAGTCCAGTCTTTCTCCTAGAGTCCAGTCTTTCTCCTAGAGTCCAGTCCTTCTCCTAGACTCCAGTCCTTCTGCTAGAGTCCAGTCTTTCTGCTAGAGTCCAGTCCGTTTGCTAGAGTCCAGTCTTTCTCCTAGAGTCCAGTCCTTCTCCTAGAGTCCAGTCCTGCTGCTAGAGTCCAGTCCTGCTGCTAGAGTCCAATCCGTCTGCTAGAGTCCAGTCGTTCTGCTAGAGTCCAGTCCTGCTGCTATAGTCCAGTCCTGCTGCTAGAGTCCAATCCGTCTGCTAGAGTCCAATCTGTCTGCTAGAGTCCAGTTCTTCTGATAGAGTCCAGTCTGTCTGCTTGACTTCAGACTGTCTGCTAGACTCCAGTTCTGCTAGAGTCCAGCAGGTCAGACCACTAAGCTTCACTGAACATGTTAAATATTAAATTAGATTTTTTTTCAAGCGTTACCAGAACAGAAGCTCTCAGATTTGTCTCACTGCAGGACTCGGGTCAACCACAGTCAGCAAATTTTATGTTTTACGCAGAAAAAGGAGGCAGAAGATGAGTTTGAGCCTCGAAACTGCAGAAAACTTCAAACTTTTCTTCTCTGTGTCTTCACTGGGCTCTGATTGGTGCATTTCTTTCCCCATGCAGATTTCAACACTCCAGAACCAGATCCACTCCCAGGAGTCGGACCTGCAGAGCCAGGAGGAGGAGCTCAGCCGGGCCAAGGCGGACCTGGGCCGGCTGCAGCAGGAGGAGAACCAGCTGGAGCAGAGCCTGGCTGCTGGCAAGGTCCAGCTGGAGACCATCATCAAGTCCCTGAAGGCCACTCAGGATGAGATCAACCAGGTAGGACTCAACTCGTGTTTGTTTCTGTGCATGAACTGTCCAGCAGGGGGCAGCACTGCACCACATCGCCTGTTTGCTTCCACCTACAGCTGTCTGGCCAGGGTCCAGGGAAACACAACATGCTTTAGTTTAACCCCAGAGGTGCAGCCAGATGTGACAGCGGTTAAATAAGTATTCAAAACGTCACAGTTTTTCTCTGTAAATATATTTCTAAAGCTGCTATTAACATGAAACTTTCACCAGGTGTTGATAACAACCCATTAAATCGAATCATGCTAAGAAATCGAGCCATAGACGTCCATAAATTGTAATAAAGTGAAATGACAGGGAAAATCACTGAACGCATGAAAAACAGGGGGCACAGAAAGGGTTGGAAAGCCAAGACATCAGCTGAAATCAGTCAGTAATTTATATCAGCTAGTTCAGTCCAATGTGATGGCGTATTAAAAGGTGTCACACAGGTGTCCTGATGGTAAAAGCAGAGAAGATCTCTAAAGATCTTTCCAACCTGAGTGCTGCAGAACATTCTGATGTTTCACCAGAAACCAGCCACGACCAGCCGCTTATCAAAGATCTCTGACAGGAGGGAAAATAATTACCAGAATAGCTGAAGAAGAGAACTTCAGGAAGACCTGGAATCAGCAGGACCAGTAGCTTCAGCGAAAACGAAGAAGTACTGACCAGGGTCCTTATTTATAAAACATGCGTAGGATCTATACTAAAAGTGTGTGTACGCCCAAAAGCTAAAAGTGGCGTAAAATCCAGATTCGTAAAACCCCACGTACGTGCATCAGCAGCATCAACGTTTGCTACAAGGCTCCGCCTCCTGTCCTGCCCTCTACACGCCCACATTCTACCATAAATGGTCGATGCAAAGCATTATTTAATGAGCCAGCTGATCAATGTGATTGGTCAACAATGGTAACCATGGAGACCACACAACCACACCCCAAGACGATGGAGCGTCTGGAGGAGGACGGATGCTGATGAATGCTGTTCTGGAAAATCAGAGAAACAACTGATGAACTTGGAGGAAATAGATCAGTACTGAGTAATTAGTGTGGAGTTATGGCTGATGTGTCAAACTTTAAAAACTACAAGTCTGATATGTATCCTTAAATGCACCAGATGAACGTGGCTACATTCACCATCCCACCAGCTGAGCGGTCAGTTTTCCTCATCTCCAAAATGTCCATGTGCAGGATTCACAGTTTGCGTACAGGAGCGCACATTTTACAGTCAGTTTATTTTGTTTAATAAATTATAACCTTTGCATAGAAAGTGAGGTGCATCTCTTTCAGGCCCTGTTTTGTACGTACACAGCGTTTATAAATGAGGCCCTGGTATGTCATGATAAACAGTAGCAGTAGCACTGAGCATCCACTAGATGGCAGCAGAGCCCCACAGATAAATATCTCACTTTATTTGTCCTCTCAGAATGACGTCACCAAATTGTGTCTGCATTACATTTGTTATCAGGGTTTTATCATTTAAACCATGATTTGCTCTCCTGGAGGGCGTCTGCTTGTAATTCTGGAATTTTTCAACATTTATTATAGTGAGAGCCACGATTCTCCTCCTGATATCGTTGCTGATTTCTTATGATTTTTCCCATGATGCCACACAAGGAATCAGCGTGTTTGTGGTGAGTTAAAGGGACAGTAAACTCAGCATATTTAAGCTTCTGACTCATTAAAAAAATATCTTTTGTTGTTTTGATCATCATAACATAAAGTCAGACAGTGAGAAAATAAAGGCTATTTGTGTTTTATAATATATATAATACAGTTAATTAGTTAGAGTTAGGGTTATTCTCAGCATGTGAACTCAAAGATATGTATGTAAATATATATTTATATCTATATACATAAAGAAGCATTAGACAAAATAAGTTCAATGTATCATACAAATTAATACTACATACATGTACACTATATACATATGTCAGTTCATTCCATTACTATTATTATTATTATGTTATTATCATCATCATCATCATCATTATTATTATTATTATTATTGTTATTATCATCATCATCATTATTATTTTATTATTATTATTATTGTTACCATTATTATTATTACCAATAGTAATATCCAAGGCAATACTAACTTTATTATCGCTACCATCCCATAATATTTCCTCTTCACCCAGTGTTGTGACAGAACCATTTCTTTGTATAATATCTTAAACTACAGGACTTTAAAGTTAATATTTATTTATTATTCCATTTCCCAACTCCATCTATGGATATCCATGGTTCTGAATTGTCTTCATAATTACCAAATGGCATTACTTTGCGTCTTATTTTCAGCATTTATTCATCAGTAAATAATCTCATCAGTGAATGTACAGATGAGTGAATGTAAACATCAGCTGTGTCCAGAAAACATCTAAACAGGACAGTTAGTTCAGGTACTTTATAGCATGTGACATCATACTCATGTCAACGCCTCCATGGCGTAATAAGCAGACGCGTGTGTCACATTTCTGATGTTTTTTTAGGCCTCTTCAGATATTAAAGAGCATTTTTATGCTCCACTTAATGGAGAGCTGAGCTGTTAGGAGGCCTTACAGACTGATTCAGCTTATTCCACTTGGAAATAAGTGTTTGCACCCTTTTCCCTCCATGTTTTCCACCGCAGTGATTGACAGGTGATGCTGCATAATCCTGGTTTGGAGACTTTTTGAAATGGAGGGTGTTATTTAAATATATGCAGCAGTTATAAAAATCCTTTTTAAATGCCTGATTAAAAAATAAAAAATACCAGGTTTCTGAGACCAAGATGAATCATTTCAGAAATGTTTCCAACTTTATTGACACCTATAATGTGCACAACTCCACAGAAAGACCAGCTGAAGTACACCGACATCAACAAAGGTGACATTAAAGATGGAAAAAGTTCTGACATTGGTGGTTTTGTTTTTCATCTGGGTCTCATTTTTATAGCAACTATATTAGAAGAATCAGGCCAGTTCAGGACCGTCGACTTCAAACACTCAAATGTAGAAAAGCAGAGGCCATGGACCTATGATGACCTGTGGTGAGCCGTGGAGGTTAGTCTCTCACCTCCTTCCATGTCATCAGTCCAGTTTCTGGAGCTGCTGGCGGGGGAGGAGGGTGAGTGGTAGTACTCCCCTGCTGGACTGTCAGCGTCCTCCTCGATGGAGCCAGACTTGTGGCGCTTACTCCTGTGGACACATGGACAATCATTACATCTGACCCCAGTGGAGTCATGGAAACTGATGAAGACCAGGACTGGAAACAGGAGGACATGTGGACGTCCTTCAGCTTCAGTACAGATGTTTGACTAAGCTGGCCTCCCTTTAGTCTCACAGTCTCTAAAACGTCTCTATTCACAGATGAGACAATTAGAGGACAAATTTAAATCCTCAGAACTAATCCTGATCATCAGAACTGATCCGTATCCTGATCTTCAGAACTGCATGAAGATCATGAATAGAAGGATGGATGGATGGATGTTTACAGCTGGATGGATGCATGGATAGAAGGATGAATGGATGGATGGATGTTTATAGATGATGGATGCATGGATGGAAGGATGGATGACGGATGGATGTTTATAGATGGATGGATGCATGGATTGAAGGATGGATGATGGATGGATGTTAATAGATGATGGATGCATGGATGGAAGGATGGATGGATGGATGGATGTTTACACCTGGATGGATGCATGGATAAAAGGATGGATGAATGTTTACAGATGGATGGATGCATGGATGGAAGGAAGGATGATGGATGGATGGATGGATCAATGGATGGATGTTTATAGATGGATGGATGCATGGATGGATGGATGGATGCATGGATAGAAGGATGCATGAATGTTTACAGATGGATGCATGGATAGAAGGATGGATGGATGGATGGATGTTTACACCTGGATGGATGCATGGATAGATGTTTAAAGATGGATGAATGAATGGATGGAAGGATGGATCAATGGATGGATGTTTACAGATGGATGGATGGAACTGGTCTCCCTCCAGAGTTCTCTGAAATCTCCAGATCAGTCCAGTAGAGCAGCTTTGTAGAGGAACCAGAGATTCTCATCATGGATGTTCAGCAGCTGCTGATGTTATCATGTTAAAATGGACCAGAACCTATGAGATCATCAGGACCAGAACCTCTGAGGTCATCAGGGCCAGAAGCTCTGAGGAATGTTTCCAACAGCACGCTGAGTCTGTGACACCAAGAATGAAGGTGGTTCTGAAGGAAAAAGGAGGTCCAACCTGGTTCTGGAGAGGTGTCGCTGGTAAAGCAGTCAGATGGGTGATGGTGTGTGAATGTACCCGCTGGACGACGTGCTGGCCAGGGAGCGTCTGAGGCTGACGGGCTGGTTGACGGACTGGTTGAGGTCGTAGGCCAGATGACCCTGCAGCTCCCCCACGGAGAACCCGGGTCCTACTCCAGTCACTACTGGTGCTGCACACGAACAAAGCCTTTACAGACAAGCTCGTCTGACAGTGTTCCGTTGTCAGAAACATCTGAGTTTATGACACTGTGTAGGTCTGAATTCAAACACCAAAGCAGACTCACTTCTGGAGACGTGGACGAGCTCAGCGACGCTGAAAACTCCTGATGTCACAAAGCTCTCCTGGAACTCTGGAGCATCTGCAGAAACACAACAGCAAAGTGTGTAAGTCCAGGTCTGACCATCTTCAGAGGCTTGAACATGATGGCAGGTTGTCTTCTTCTTCTTGGTTCTTGAAGACATTTGTCCCTCCATCCAAACTAAACAGACCCCTGTGGTTTGAGGGTTCACTTACTTTAATGGGCGTTTCATGGACAGAGTTGTCCCGAGCTCACTTGCGTTCATACCCGCAGATGCAGTTGGATAGAAAATACGCGCGTGCGTTTAGAAGTCTCACCCATGGTGGCGGTCCGGCTGTCCTCCTGATCAGAACCGGTTCCGGTTCTACTGGGACTGCTGCACTGCTCCGTCTCTGGACAGAATCAAGTGGAGAGACAGTATCGTCATGGCGACATCAAACATCTCCGTTACTGCTGCCACATAAAAACACGTCCAGCTCCTTTGGGTTTCATCGTCTCCCAGACGTGTTTCACCATCAACCTGATAATCAATGATGTCACTGTTTATGCAATATTTCTTCATGAAAGTTAACATTTACCGCTGTTGAAAAGATAAAATATCTCCTTTAGACGAGATCAGCAGATCATGAATAATATAAAGACCCAGTATGAAATGCAGATTTTATGTTTTTTTCTATCCATTTGTATGCAGATTCAGAAGTTTTTCTTTTATTTGTGTCCTGTATTTTATAAAAGTATTTTCTATACATGTTCAGCTCTTTGGTCAGAGGTTGTAAGAAATGCTTTATTATAAATAAAGTTGGCTGGGCTGATTTCACAGTCTCCTGTGCATTATTATTATCCACATGACATTATTCTGTATGTGACGTAACCATGGCAACCAGGTCACGTGACATGATGTGGCTCAGGTGTTCAGGGAGTGCATCATCAGCTGATTATAAAAACATCCAGTTTAATGGAATAAATGTTACTGAACTGGACGGACTGGGAATATAACTGGAAATATCTTTGGGAATGTCTCTGGGAATGCATCAATATTAAAGATGAGTTTCAATCAGGGTTTAGGCCTCATCATAGTCCAGAAACTGCATTGGTCAAAGTCACTAATGACCTTCTCATGGCTTCTGACAGTGGATCTGTCTC
>JBAMYA010044511.1:0-12426 GCA_037176975.1 Arrhamphus sclerolepis
TATATATATATATACACACACACACACAGTCTGTGTATATATATGTACACATATATATATGGAGATAGATACATACAATTTTTTTTTTTTTATGGCACTTGTGGCCTTTATTGACAGGCAGGGGAGAGACAGGAATGTGGGGCAGAGAGAGAACGGGGGAGACATGCAGCAAAGGGTCATGGGGCGGGAGTTGAACTCTCAACTGCTGCACGAGGACAGAGCCTGTGTACATTGGCCACCTGCTTTAACCACTTGGCTATGCGGCGCCCCAGACACAGTTTGCGGTAAAACTGAAAATTAATAATTTTGCAAGATTGTAATAATGAGTTTTTACTAAATTACAATTTAAAGTTGTAAAATTGTGAACTTTGTTTTTTTGTAATAATTTTTTGCTTTAAAATCCTACATTTTTGGTGGTTAAAAAAATAAAAACAAATCTTTGTCAAAAAAAATCCAAATGTTATGTATTTATGACTTTATGTTGTACATAACAATTTTTTTGTCTTAAAATTGCACACTTTGCAAAATCTTGACCTTTTAACTTTTTGCTATAAAATACCGACTTTCAAAAAGTTGAAACTTTTAAATTTAAAATCACGACTTTACGTCCTAAAAAGACATAAAAAAATATATTGTTTTAAAGTTTTGTCATAAAAAAGTTCATTTTTGCCAGTTTTTTTTTTCTTTTTCAGGAAGATGTGGTTGAGGTGTCAGAGCTCCTGCTGGGGTGGGGTGCGTACTAGGGAAAGGTGTCAGGACAGTCCCATTGTCTTTCAAAGTAGCAGTAATGGTCATCAGCTCATTTGCCAGGTGTATGTTGTTTATGGAGTGGGGGCTTGGGTCTGTAGTTGGTGAAGTGTCTGAGCGCTCTCCAAACAGAAGAGTTGTTGGCTGAGAAGTGATGTTGGAGTTTCTCTGAGTACAGTTGTTCAGCATCTCTCACTGCCTCGACCCCTTGAACTTCTCTTTGTCTTCACTAATAAACGTATCCTCCTCGAGCATCCTTAGCCACTCCAGTTCCACAATGCACCAGACTTTGTCATTGCTGTAACTCACCCTGCTGCATTGTGGAATACAGCGCTGATGTAGGAGGTCACAGCCTCAGTGTACTCGTCCAGACTGTAGGTAGCCATCCTGAACACGTCCCAGTCAGTCCAGTCAAAGCAGGCCTGTAGCTCCTCAATGGCCCCGCTGCTCCACTGCTTTGATCTTCACTACAGGTTTGCATCGTTTCAGTTGGTTTGGTCTAAGTGGCCCAGTGCAGCCCAAGAGACATCATGGTAAGCACTGGTGGTTGTGGTGTAGCAGTGATCCAACCTCACTCTTGCCGGACAGTTCCGTGTTGAAGTCCACTAAGATTTATTTCAGCATATGTTATTTCAGCGTGAATACGTTTACGATTCTCCACGAAAATCTCCGTTCACTCTCTTGATGTTCAACCAGTCACAGTTCGTGTAACACTGAAAGAGGAAAATGTGGAATTTATTTGAAATAACCCAATTGTGTTGGCCGAATATTTTATTCATAAACATGAATATGTGAAAGCTAAAATCCCACTTCAGTGGATGGAAAAATGTATTTAAAACATCTGGAAATTCTCCCCATGATATGAAGATAGCCTCAAGACTTACAATTTTATAACGAAGATTTGTGATTTTTATGACAAAAACGTGCAATTCCATGAAAGTTGTGATTTTTGCAAAAGAAAAAAAAAGAAGTTTGGAAATAACAAAAACAAAAACCAAAACAAAACTTGTTATATTGTGAAATTTGCCATTTTACTGTGAAACACAAAATTTGTCCAAGCATATGCAATTCCACTAAGGTTGTAAATTTAGCAAAAAAATAAGTATATATTACATATTGTATTTTTAGACTAAAACAGAGACTTTTGTGGTATTTTCCCATTTTACAACAAAAACATTTATTTTTTAATAACAAAAATGACCTTGAAATCCACAAAAGTTGCAATTTTTGCAAAACAACAAAAAGTTGAATTTTTGTCAGAATCATAATTTTATAGATTTTGGGATCTTAAGACAAAAATGCTTTTCTGTTTTTTTAAAAACAAAAAATTTGCAATTTTACAACAAAAAAATTGTGATTTAAAGACAAAGTTGTAAATTAATGTAGGAAAGTTGATTTTTTTAAATGAGTAATTTTATGACAAAATGTTGAAAGTCAATTTACAATATAAATTGTCAATTCACAGTTACAATCTCACCATTTTATGATTAAAAAACAAAACAAAACAAAATGCATTTTTGCTGTAAAATTGTCAATACTGCCACACGGTGGTCACAGATCACAGACAGATCTATTTCAGGATTCATAAAAAAATATTCTGACCAGATGTAGAAGAACACTTCAAAAAGCCATTCAACAAGATTGATTTCATTTTTTATTTAATTTATTAACAACCTGGAGTTTCCTCCGTACATGTAGTGTGATCATACGATGAATAATTATCTTCAACGCTCAGCGCATCGTTGACATTCAGATGTTCTGCAGAAACTCAGGAGAGTTTCTAATCCTCTGATGAGTGGATCATCGCAGAAGAGCAGAATGTACATGCGTGTTGTGCTTGTATGTACTTTATTTAAAACATTTTTTGAAAATGTTTTATACGTCTAGCAGATACAACGCAAACAAATAAAACAAGAGAAAAATCTGTTTAAATAACGCTGTTATCATTGTTTTTTTTTAAATATTGAAACAGTTCACAGGTCTTTTTGTTCCAGAGGTCACTTTGTTTGTTTTTCTTGCTGTCCTGAGTGGGCGGGCAAGACTCGTCTGATGCTGATTGGCCATTCAGGAGGAGGTCACTCACCTTTGACCTTTTCTAGGAAGAAGAGACAGAAAGAAAGATTAATACTAAATATTAAGAACTCCACAGTGGAGGCGTTCAGACGTTTAGAAGCAGACAATGTATATGCACAGTGCACCTGAAACCACTAGGGGGCGCCCACACTCCGAGGTCTGCCTAAAAACAAAGTATTTAGGTTGAAATAAATTTGATTAAAACTATTTACATACTTAACTGTGAAGCGCTTAATATCCACCTCGGATATGAAATTCCAAAATTTTAAAGACAGAAATTCTGTTTGACAACTTCATATGTCAGGTTTTTCTCACTTCTTGTCAAAGCTTAGAAATTCTGAAGCTTTAAGTTTGCAAAGGAATTTAGAAATTCTGAGATTTCTCTTACAAATGTTTGAGAGTTACCTCTAAGTATTATAGAGAATAAACAACAACCTTGTAGAGAGAATGACTGCAGACATCTTTTTGTGTGAGGTTGCATCACCGGTACTGAAAGTTTGTTTTTGTGTAAGATGTTGGCCGCTAATGTGTTATTTGACCATGAAATTAGTCCCTTTATTTTTGTAATTACCCCCTATTTGCGTGGTCATCCAAGATAACGTCTGCAGTTTATAATTTCATTTAGATATATTTAATGTGTTGCATAAATCTGTATTTTGATTGTATCCTTTGTCTTGTTTTTAATTTCACAATTTTGAACATCATTAAACCTGTTGACGACGTTCATCGGTCGTAAGAAAGCTGTTCGATAGCCCTGGCATCAGACAAGCACCAGTAACAGCACAGTGAAATGGCGGCATCCAGGCTGAAGAAGATAATACAGTCATCGCACGCTAGAGTGAAGTGGACCACTACTGCACCTCAATGCAATGATCCAGCAGTTGTCACCTAGTCAGCTCTGCCATGTCCAATAAGAAACCATCTCTCAAGACTGAGGCTTTGTGCGCCTCCTCCAGAGGTTCTGCAGCAGCCAAAGCAAGAGCAAAAGCTGAGGCAGCCAAAGCCCATCTTAACTTCGCAGCAACAAAAAAAAGGCCCAATTGAAGTAGCAAAAGTCAAAATAGAGGCATCTATTGAATTTTTACAACAAGATGTAGCTTCAACCACTGCTGAAGCAGAGGCATTAGAAGCAGCTGTTGCCTCACAGATAGAAACACGCAGCAACCCCGGTCCTTCTGTAACAGCTGAACGTACAGTATGTTATCACCCGAGCTACATTGTTATGGCTCAGCTGAAGGGATCAAGGATGTGCCTTTCAAAAGAATTAACTCATTCCAAAAAAATCACACCCAAAGTTTACACAAAACTGAGAAAGTTCAGAGACCTACTCATGGAAATGCAGCCTGCTGAAGCTGAAGGAGACCTCCCTGGTCTTGCAATTCATGATACTGCAAGAGAAGTAAATCCTGTCATCCAAAAACTCCCCTTCAGTTTACAAGAGAAGGTAGACGCTAACTACAAACATACAAAAATGTCTGCCCTTCCCACCATTTAATGTTTTTGTAGACTTTGTTAGACAAGAGGCTAACTCTAGACATGACCAGGGTACTCATTTATAAAACTGTGCACAGAATCACAAAAGTCTACTAAAAGTTTGCGTGCGCCCAAACCCAAAGTTTGCATGTGCCAAAAATATTGAGATTTATAAAACCCTGCGTGTGCACAGGTGCACGCAATTCCCCCTTTATAAATCACACTTCTCCTGGAATTTTGCGCAGATGAGTATTGAGTAATTTGTGTGGCATTATGTCTGATGTGTCAAACAAACGCATTTACGGACATTGCAGCTGTGCTCCGTGGTGAATTTCCTCCTAAGATTCCATGGGTCCCAGTGCACTGCCAGTGCATCCATTTGTGAAGTCACAATTAATGTACCAATGAGTGCCATCGCTATATTACTTGCAGTATGTACATACTGTCTGTAACTCTTCAGTGAGTGCTTATGGATGTATGGCTCCATTCAGGATCACTATATTAGAAGCACTGGTGTTGATTATGGGTCTACACATCTGACATGAATGGTTAAATGCATGAGGTGGCTTAAATTCACCGTCTCACCAGCTGTGCTGCCAGTTTTCCCCGTCTCCAAAATGTCCGTGCGCACGATTTAGAGTTTGACTTTTTATAAATCACAACTTTTGCGTAGAAAGTGGTGTGCACCACTTTCAGGCCCTGTTTTGTACGTACGCAAGCTTTATAAATAAGAACCTTGAGCTTTAACTTCACATCGCATGAAAACACTGGGGGATAGGAGAGCGTTCTTAAAGAAGAATAACTTTTGCTTCAAGTGCTGTGCCTCATCCACACACATTGCAAAGACCTGCCCCCTGGATAAAAGAAACTGAACCTGTAGCAGAGCATGGTGGGGAGCCTGACTCTGCAGAACCAGAGGAGATTGCTGCCAAATGCACTTAGGATTGTGGTGTGAATGTGGCAGGTAGATCATGCTCGAAAATGTGTCTTGTTAAAGTTTACCCAGAAGGCCACCCACAACAAGCAGTAAGGCTCTATTGCATCTATGACAAGCAAAGCATGAGATCATTATGCCTCGAGTTCTTTGACCTGTTTAATGATCATGGTCCTAGTTCTCCTTACTCACTTAAGACATGTGCTGGTACTGAGGACGCAATGAGAAGGAGAACTACAGGTTATGTAGTAGCAGCCTTAGATGGTTCAGTCCACATCCCACTGCCTAGCCTTATTGAATGCAAAAATATCCCAAATGACAGAGATGAGATACCCACACCCACTCCAGCTATGCATCACAGACACCTAAAGCCAGTAGCTCACCTCATCCCTGACCAGGACTCTAATGCCCCCATACTAATGCTTCTTGGATGAGATTTTGTTAGAGTTCACAAGGTCCATAAGCAGATAACTGGGCCTAACAACACATCCTAAGTGCAAAAATTGGACCTCGGATGGGTTATAGTGGGAAATGTGTGTTGAGATGATGTTCACAAATGCAACTGAGAAGGTCCCACAGTGTTTGAATCATGCCCCAATGCTTTCAACATAAAAAAGCGACATGTGAAATACAAGACCCATTCAATTTCAGCACCTGGTTTGTGGACAGCGCTTATGAACCTGACCATTTATGATGCAACATGTTCAAACAAACCAGATATGACAATTACATCTCAGCTTCCATTCAGACAATGCTTTCTAATGAAGGACACAGATAACAGCTGGAGAGTCCCATTACCCTTCAAATCGCTATGCCAAAGGCTCCCTAACAACAGACCACAGGCCCTGAACTGTCTAATGTCACTTGTTTGCAACTTCAAAAGGAAAGAGGAAATGAAGGAACACTTTGTCACTTTCATGGACAAAATATTCAAAAACAAACATGCAGAAATTGCCCCTCCACTAAAGGACAGATCTTAACACCTCACTGCTAGGTGTCCTAATACGCTTCAGAAAGGAAACAGTCGCCTTCACAACAGACATCGAACAGATGTTTTACTGTTTTAATGTTTGAGAGCAAGACAGGAACTACTTGCACTTTTTGAGGTTTTGTGACAATGACGTCTCCAAAGACATTGTACAGTATAGGATGAGAGAATATGAGAACAGCCCGTCACAAGCAGTGGCCATATATGGCTTGCATCAGCCTGTTCTACGCAACGAGCCAGACTGCCACACTTTTTCTTTGCTGCAAATTTACAATTTTATAAAGCCAGAATTTCTGATTTTCTCTCGTAAATATGCACATTTTTAAGTAAATCAAATCTGATTTTGGTTTCTGATTCTCAAAATCTGAAAACCAGATTCTGGGTTTTAGGTCTCAGATTTGGTGAGATTTTGTGATTTCTGTGTTTTTCAGCCAGCATACCTGTGTGTGGAGGGTCCCAGATGTAGCTGTTGAGGATTTCTCCGAGGATGTAGAGGACACAGACGGCTGCCATCATGGCGCTGAAGAAGATGACTCGAGCCAGTGGAGCGATGCGCTCCAGAATCGGGTAGACCCACACACCAGTCACCTGGTGAACCCAACACGTCCTGTGTACGCACAGACATTCAAATAAAACCAAAGAACTTTATTTAGGAGAGGAAGGAGATGAAGATTCTATAAATATATGTGGTGCCTGCCTGTGGCCAGGAGGCGGCGCCAAAGCTACAAGCACAACCTCCACATAAAGTATTTGGAGAGAAATAAAATGAGCTGCCTCTATGTGTAGGCAGATAAAAACAATATTTACATTCTTTCCTGAGAAACATGTACGCACAGACACAAATTTTGACAATAATTCTACTAAAATAAGAAAAACACTGAGTATCAGACATAAGAATAAAACTTAGAAATGATGCAAATTACTCAATTTAACCAGATGTGGAGCCCATTTACAAAATATATAATTATAATTATTATTATTTTATCATCATTGCTATTATTATTATTATTCTTGTTGTGATCATTATTATTATTATCTTATTTTATTCATTTATTTTATTAAAAATCCAATATTATTTTTTATTTTACTGGGGGGTGGGGTGGGGTTATTTAATTTTTTTTTTCAGTGTTTTCTTTTTAAATTCATTTATAAACTTAAAAGTTATTTTTCAGTTTTGTGTTTATTTTTTAAAAACTTAATAAAAATTAAATTTTGATAAGCACAAAAAGCTATTTATTCCTGAAACCAACAAAGCCAGCCTAAGTAAACAACACAAAAACAAAACAAAGGAAAGGCTAGAGTTGGATCAACTGAACTGTGGTTCTGTTTAATGGATTAATAGAAAGCAGATTTGAATAAAAGAACATTTTATTTAATTATCTAATAAAAAGCAGTTTGTCGTTGTGCTTTTTTTTTTTTTTTCCCAGAGGATGTCTCCCAAACCGAAGCAGCAAACCGCCGACAAACCCCATGACCTCCTGGGGTACTGGTGGTGGGTGGTCCGCATCTCGATGATGATGAACGGGAGGACGGTGGTGTGCTGAGAGAGAGAAAGTAAGAAGAAGAGAAACAGAGGGATGGATTATAAAAAGAAAATGATTAGGTGGAGAAGCCAAGGTGAAATTTAAATGAAATGACAGTCAACAGAAGTTTGTCTGAAAGCAGAAACATGAATTTAAACAGCAAAATCATCAGAGACGTTTCGGCTCCGTTGGTCAAACCGACATCTAGTGGCCATTTTATGGAACTGCACCTCAGTAATAAAAGCAGAAGAGTAAATATGAAAGTAGCAAAAATAGTCATTAAATTATTTGAATGCTTAAATATTTAATTTCTGGGGCCAAAAACTATTTTGAAAGAGTGCTTTTCTTTCCCATAAATAACTAACCAAAGACAAAAAAAAAGAAGAAAAGTCACACAATTTTTGACTTTCTTTCTTTCTTTCGTTCGTTCTTTCTTTTTTATTTTTTATTTTTTTATTTTATAAAAATGACTGAATAATGATTAGTCCATGATCATTTCTCTGCATTTGTTTGAATGGGTGAAAGGATAAAAAAAAGTCATGTTTAATCATCTTGTCTCCTCACACTTTTAATAATTCATCCATCTTCATACAAACAACCTTTACATGTTTGTGCCCAGGAAAGGGCGTGATTCTTCTAAATTTAAATTCAGTGGAGATCACGGCGTGTGTCGAAGCTGTTTCCATCATAAAAAACAAACAAACAAAACAAACAAAAAATGAACCTCAGGAGAATCGACTCGTCCAGCGACAGCAACACGTCAACGATCCAACTGTATTAAGGAGAGGCATTACTGTTTATGACCACCAGGGGACGCTCATGTTCACAGGTCCACAGTTTAACCTTCCATCTGCTCATTGTTCCCAAAAATAAATTAAATAAAAGTTTGGAACTGCTATGAATGTGGCAGGTTTGTTTTGTTTTTGTTCTGTGACAAAAAACAAAACAAAACAAAACAAAAAAAACAATAAAAACCTCTGACAGAATTAAAAAAAAAGGTTGTAAATTCCCAGATGAGCAAGGCCTCACCTAGAAGACTGACATGAAAAACATTTGAATAAATAAATTTAAAAATTATCTCCCAAATGTGTGCAGGAACAAGTGGGGGACAGAGGAGCTGGCATTCCTCCTCTTCCTGCTGGACTCAAATGTCCTGACGCTGCACTTCTGCTCCTCGGAAGAATTCCAGCCTCTTTTCTAACTTCAGTTACAGCTTGTGAATAAAGATCTCCTTATTCCCTCGCTCTATTTTGGCTTCTGGGTCTCTTTTGTTATCCTGCGTTCATCCGAAGTCCATCAGCACCCCCCCCCCCATGGAGGTTTGTGGTTTCTGTAGAGCAGCCAGATTCTCATCTCCACCTCAGATTGCCCCCCATCATCTTCAATTCAATCGTGCGACCAGAGGATAAAAACACAAAACAAATGAACAAAGAATGCAACAAGCCAACTTGCATAGAAAAACAGAGCTTTTTTTGTTTTATGTTTTTTATTTTTTCTCGGGGTGGGGGACAGCTGAGGACAGCAGTCAACCATCTCGCCGCGTAACTGACAACTGGAACTGGTGAAACTGGGGGAGGGGGCGGGAGGTGTTGTGTTTCTGAAGGAACGCAACATGAAAGCTGAATGACAACAATTAGACAAAGAAAAGTGAATTTTTGTCATAAAATCTCAAATTTAACAATATTTGCAACTTCTACCTTGAAACTGAGGCTTTCGTTCACAAATTTTTCTCATGTGCTAGCACATTTTGTTTTCATTTAAAAAAAAAAAGTCTTTGTCGTGACATTTTGTTGAAAAAGCATGACTTTGTAACTCAATATTGCAACTTTTTTCCCAAAAAAACGAAGACTGTCATAAAATTGTGAATTTTGTATGACTGCAACTGTAAAATTGCAAATTTACCCCAAATTTTTAATGTTTTTTGTTTTTCCTCATAAAATATTAAATTTTGAAAAATTATTACCTCATGTAAAACTAAACCTGTAATAAAACTGCTAATTTTGAATAACGGCAACTTTATCTTTGATGATCACATTTTGTTGAAAAATCACAAATTTTGCAAGATCGTGACCCTGTTCAATATCAAAATTTTTTTTTTTTTTTTTGTTACTGATTTTGAGAAAAAAAAGACAAATTACAACTTTATGCTGTAAAATTACAATTTTTTGTTGTAATACCACAAATTTTAGAATATTGCAAGTTTTATTGAAAAGATACATTTTTGTTGTGAATTCTCACATATCACAAAATTATTACTTTTAATGTAAAATTATGACTCTATGTCATAAAATTATGATAATTTAACAAAAATCCTCAGGTTTTCTTTCAAAATCACAAATTTAACTCAGTGCTACAACTTTTTGGTGTAAAATATTGTCTTTCAGAAAATTGCAGTGTTTTGCCATAAAATTACAACTTTGTGATAAAATTACAATATCACAACTTTGTATTGAATATATGCATTTTTTAAAAAAATTTCAAATATCTCCAAATTATTACTTCAAAATGTAAAATTGTGACTTTTTAATAAAAATTCTCAGGTTTTGTTGACAAAAAATCACAGCTTTAACTCGATATTACAACTTTTGGTTGTAAAATATTGACTAAATATTGACAGAACAATAAAAACCTTCATATCACAAAATAAAAATTTCATTTTGTGATATTGTGAATTTTACAGTAAGTTATTACTTTTTAATGTAAAATTACAACTTAATGTCATAATTAATGTGTTTTTGCAAAACCACCCACCACTTTAAGTCAATGCGACAACGTTTTGGTGTAAAATATTCACTTTCAGAAAATCACAACATTTTGACATAAAATTTCAACAAATGTTGTAAAACTAGAATTTTTTGTCACAATATTGTGAATTTTACAATATTGCAACTTTTAGTTGAAAAGATACATTTTTCTTAAAAATTCTAACATATCGCAAAATTACCTCTTAATGTAAAATTATAACTTTATGTCATAAAATTGTGCTTATATGTCGTAAAACTATGACTTTTGACAAAATTTCTCAAGTTTTGTTTTTAAAATCTTAATTTTCTTACGTGACACTGCCACCTTCATTGGTTAAATATTTGCTCGGCGGCAGAAAGGACACTTGCAAGTCAGAGGAAAAAGTGGGCAGGGCTTATGGCCACTAGATTATTTGGACATATTTGTTCAGTTCATTTAATCTTTCTCCTCCAGACAGGAAGGTTCAGTTTGCAAGTCACCAGCCAACCCTCCACATGTGCACTTCCAGTCGTCTGTGAAACACGAATGTTGGACGCATTATGAGATTATTTGGTCTCCTCTTTTTCCCTCGAGCTGCTTCACGCAACCCCTCCCTCCTCTGATGGGAAAAGGCAATGCAGTTGCCGTGG
Source organism: Arrhamphus sclerolepis (assembly GCA_037176975.1). Taxonomy (NCBI): domain Eukaryota; kingdom Metazoa; phylum Chordata; class Actinopteri; order Beloniformes; family Hemiramphidae; genus Arrhamphus; species Arrhamphus sclerolepis. The sequence continues at coordinate 11,113 of JBAMYA010044511.1, forward strand.
CAGCCGGGGTAAACAAACAACAGCGATACCATGGAATACCGCAAAATATTTACAACCAGACTGGACTGACACACACAGAGCCTCACAAGTCAAACACACACACACAGAAAAAAACTCTTTTCCTTTCGCTCAAAGCCGTTGGTGTTGCTCTGATTGTTTTGGTAATTGGCAAATGCGCCATAGCAACCAGTCTAATTACATCACTTTCTCAACTACAAGAAGAGAAGTGTTGATGTATGACCTCATCACACCCTTGCTCTGTGGATCACTTTCTGGCAGGCGGAGGTTTGATGAGGAGGCTTTTGCATATCGACCAGACTGCAGGAAAAAATCTCCAGATTATCTCAGACGCTGATTTAAACACTCGTTTATCAGTCAGGCGGTTGTCTAAACATTAGATTAAAGCTGCTTCCTCTTCAAATCAAAGCTGCCCGCAGGTTCATCCAGTCAGATTCAGAGGTGGACCAGGAACCAGCCTCCCTGCTGATAAGGTTTATCGGATTGATGGACTTTACGATCCACTGACATGAGCGATGAGCCGTCAATCAGTGAATCAGTCAGGACGCTGCTCAAACATCAGGATGTTCACCTTCTCAGAAGCGTCCCTTAGACCTTGTTGTCTGGCCCTGGATGTCCAGACCTGGAAGTCCTGGATGTTTGGACCTAGATATTCGGACCAGGATGTCCAAATGTGGATGTCCAGACCTGGATTTCCAAACATGGATGTCCTGGATGTCCAGACCTGGACTCTGTGGTCTCTAAAACTGCTGAGCTTTTCTGTTCATCTTTTTTAGAGACCATGGAGGTCAAACTGTCCACAAACTATAAATGTACAAACAAGACATGTTTTGGCCTTTTCCTGGTTCGTCTGCTTTCTCCTGGACTCTCCAGTTTATTCTTTTTCTATTAAACCCCGCCCCCTCCGACCGACACACACACACACTCACACACACACTTATGAAATCTCAAATTTTGCAAAATTATTACAAATTAATGTCATATAATTGCAAATTCCAAACTAGACCTCTGCTATAATCACAACATTTTGTTGTAAAGATAAAAGCATTTATATATTTTTATACCAGATATTTATAAATTTTTATATCAGATATTTAGATATTTTATACCAATTATTTACATATTTTCATATCATGTATTTATATATTTTTATACCACATTATTATATGTAAAATCCAATCCAACTTTATTTGTTAAGCACGTTAAAAACAACAGCAGCACCAAAGTGCTGTACAAAGTAATAAATAAAACATCATGAATAAAAGACAAAACAGTCCAAAGGACATAAAATGTTTA
>JBAMYA010044512.1:0-12426 GCA_037176975.1 Arrhamphus sclerolepis
ACATAAGCAAAGACACACACACCCACACTGAGTGTCCCATGTCCTCCCACTATCTAACTCCACCCAAAGCTCCACACACACACACACACACACACACACATATATTATATATATATATATACAAATATATAAGAATAAGTCATATAAAGAAAGGCTTTGATTAAAAAAAAGAAAGGAACTCAAGTGAACTGGCTTACATAATTTCATTTGTATGATGAAGAGCCTCTTTTAAACCCTGAAAACACACAAGTATGCCTTATTTTCAAAGATCTACTTTCCAGTTGTGTTCCCTGACTGAAAAAGTCTCAATTTCAGTCAGACATTCTATTGTCAAATATAAGATTATGATTCAGATTATGACACTCAGAACTGGAAAATCCTCCATTAGAGAAATGAACCTTCTGCCACTTGGAATAGTGTAGTCCTGTCACCTGAGGCCAGTCTTCCAACCATCCGTCTTTCGATTATCTGTGGACAGAAATATGGTGATCAAATGAGGACTGTTAAACATGAAATCTCTTTCCTCTAAAGCTCTTTTTGTAAATTATCTGGTCATTGATCACCATTTTAACCTTTTCTGTTTGACAGAAACTTGGTTGTAGCAAGAAGATTATATTATTCTGAATGAATGTGCTCCACCTACTCAGACTTATTATCATATATGTAGAGGTACAGGCCCGGGCCGAGTAGCTGCACTTTATAATTCTAGTTTATCATTCAACTTAAGGCTAAAACATAGTTCTACCTCATTTGAAAACCTGCTGTTAAATTTACATCTGCCAGACTCCAAGTCACCAGCACCAGTTCTCCTGGTTATTGTGTATCGTCCTCCTGATCCTTATTCAGTTTCTTTGTGATTTCTCAGACTTCATTTCAGATCTAGTTCTCCAGGCAGATAAGGTCATCATACACTATATTACCATATAGTATATTGTATCTTCTCACTTGCCTCGATTCTCATCTGAACTTCAGTTCATCCCATTCTTCATCCACAGGGTTCACCATGACGTGGTCCACCTTTGCAGCTATAACAGCTTAAACTCTTCTGGGAAGGCTGTCCACAAGGTTTAGGTTTAGTGTTGACGGGAATCTTTGACCATTCTTCCAGAAGCACATTTGTGAGGTCCCACTGATGTTGGACCAGAAGGTCTGTCCTTCCTTTTCCATGGCAACACTTGGTCTTCTGCGAATAGCAGCCAGAGTAACTCCACACTCGCAGAAAGATACACTACAAAAACTGCTCAGTTTCTTCCCAAGACAGTTTTTTCTTGCCGCTGTTAGGTGTTGCCATGTACTCGGGGGTCTGAGAAGCGTCTAGGGATGAGTTGTGTTGTAACAGACAATATATGAATAAAATTTAAATTAATTAGAATTTTCACCATATTTAAATAATATTAGTTGAGTTAAACATAATAATAATAATAATAAAAATAATAAGAATAATAAGAATATCATTAGTGGTCATTAGCCATACTCAATAACAATGTCAAGCGTTGGAGAAGTCCCTTTTACAGTATATTTTCTTGTTGTTGTTTTGAAGGCTTGCCATTAGTGTTAGGGTTCTTAGTGTACCCTAACCCTTCCTACCTTGAACCTGAGCAACAGGCTGTAATGGTGGAAATATTCTATAGAAAAAGGGACACCCTTTCCAGAAGTGAATACATTTTCATTTGTTGTAAATTTGTTTATGTAAACAAATGTCTGAATTTGGAGTCCAGTTGTAGGACATATATGTTTGAAGAAGTTGTAGTGTACTTGAAAGGTTTTCTTTCTTTTTTGGATGGGAAACATTAAGGTCTTATATATCCTCCTGTTTGAAAATCTAATTTTTACCTTCTTCCATGGTATTCATTTAGATACAAACTCTCAGTAAAATCTCAATAAATATCAAATCTAGAGCAGAGAAAATATCAGCTGTCATAAGCTTTCTGGACTAGAACTGTGCCTTATATAAGTGCATTGTTGTTGGTAAGAGTAGGAAATACTGTCGGCAATTATGCTTATTATACAATTTTAATATTAATGAATTTGAATGTCAACTTAAGCAACGGAACTGGAACAGGATCTTGTCCACTGGGAACTTAGAAGACGCCTCTCAGATTAATATCCATGATTAAAGAGGTTAAAAGTGAATTTAGTAAAATACTACATACTTATGAAAAAAGCAAAACCAATATGTGACTGAGCTCCAGAATATCCACAGTCCTGCCAGGTCATTGAGATCCTCCAATCAGCTGCTACTGGCCGCCCCTAAAACACGACTGAAGACCAAAGGTGACAGAGCCTTTGTGGCGGCAGCCCCTAGACTCTGGAATAACCTGGAATAACCTGGAATAATCTGTCCTTTCATGTTCGATCTGCAGGATCAGTTGAGGTTTTTAAATCAGCTCTAAAAACACACTTTTTTTCCCTGGCTTTTGATTAGTTTTTGGCAAAATTTTAATTTTTAACTATTCTATTCCTATTTTTATTTCATTGTATTTTTGTATTTGTCTTATTTTATTCTATTTTATTTTATGTATGCCTTAATATGGGTCACTTTTTATCATTCTGCTGTTTTAATCTGTATAGCACTTTGGTCAACCTCGGTTGTTTTAAACTGTGCTCTGTAAATAAAGTTTGAGTTGAGTGAGTACCCTGGCTTAGTGAATAAGTCTGGAATTTAATGAGGCAAAGGGATCATGTGCTGAAAAGTGCACTTGAGTCTGGGTTGGCCCATGATGGGAGAATGTTTCAGCGGTTGCACAATAAAGTTGTAAATGAATTAAGAAAGTCTAAAGCAAATTTCTTTATTTATATTATAAATGATTCAAAGCATACAAAAAAGGTGTGGAAAAAAGTCTGACCTGCTGCTATTTACAGAAATACTCATACTACAATGACAAACTATTTTTGAAAACATTACAAATAATAGCATTCATTCTGCTACATAGTTACAGAGCAATTTCTATGACTGCATTATCTTAGAGTCCTTGAGTCCTCTCTAATGGGAATACAAATGTTTGATTTAAAAAACTATAATAAAAAACACTACATATAATTCAACCCAGAATTTTGAATTGTAACACAGTCCTTTCCGATACTAACAGAGTGACCCACGGCATTGTTGTCCATCAAAAGAATCAGCTCAGTCTGTCTTCTACATGCAGTTCTAGTGGTGAAATACACTTTAGTAACTACCTCATTCTGCGTTGCACAAAAACATTTCATACAGAGTCTCCAGGTGATAAGTATTGATTTACCCAAGTAATTTCAGACCATCCTATATGCTGAGCATCAAATGTCTTTGACATCATGGTTTATGTTTGAGAAAAGGCCATCTATCATGGGACACAGAAATGAAAGCTGAAAAGAGTTTATTTATGCTGAAGTGGTTCAGTGGCTTAAACTATCAAGGTTGATTCAAGTTGTTTTCTTTTTATTTGTTTTAAAAAAAAATCATATTCTCAACATTGTTTTGCAGCTGAAAAACGCACATATGCAGCAAAAATTCAGGAAGACCTTATGTGCTGAACCTCACAAGGTATTCCACAATATATTCCTGTCATTCTGACAAGGAAAAGATCAGCACTAACAGTATTCTGTCTACTTTCCCTAGAATAACTGCAGGAAGTCACTCGTGTGGGAAGACCCAAAAGGCACAACAATTCAAAGCCCCAGATGAGTGTGAGTGCTGCTCCCTTACATGTCATGCTCTGCGGTAGTCAAATAACCTCCATTTTGACACAAACTACAAAAACATTGTGCAGTTCCATGGAGTATCCCTCCAAAGAGATTGCTTTGCTGCAAGAGATTCCCTCAGTTTCTCACAAAAGCACTGTCACACCTTAAACATTCAAGTCCATGCTAACTGAAGTGGATGCTGTCTTATTCATCGGCCTCACTGGCCTGTTTCTAGACTAGGACTGGTACTCATCCACACTTCCATTTACTTCTCATACATAGTTTTGAGAGATGTGATCCCCACCTGAGAGGCTTTCTCAAAGGCAAATGATAAGCATGGCTCTCAACAGCACTTAATGCAGTCACTGAGCAAAGAAATACATGCCTCAGCAACATTGAGCTAAAACACCCTGAGAGCTGTTGATTTGAATAGAAAAGCTTCAGTAGATCCTGTTGTTTTAAAAGTGTTTCTTCTGCGATCCACGTCTCGCAAATTACCCTCTGCTTCCCCTCAGGCAACAACAGCAAGACTGTTAGGGTGTGATGACTGCCTGGCTGTGAATCTGACAATATGTTGTGTGAATTACTGTTGTTAAGAGGCCTAACCTCTGCTAAATCATATTTTTACCCAGGATCATTAATGTCAAGAAAAAGATTGTTATGAGACACACAGGCATTCTAAAATGCACGCACACAATATATATATATATAAATATATATATATACACATACAATAGATAGATAGATAGATAGATAGATAGATAGATATAACTTTATTGATCCCCGAAGGGAAATTCGAATTATGCATATACGTTCAGATATTACACGTTTAATTCTTGATATTGTCACCTAAGCCATCAGGTAATTAAGGCCTAAACACTTAAGATCACTTTAAAATAGAAACAGCAAAAAAAAAAGAAAAAAGGAAAAAACAGTCAATGAGGTCAAGAAACAGAAAAAGTAAAGTTAAAGTAGAGAGCTACTTTCTCAGGGATTTTAAAATGTAGAAAAAGTATAGATATATGGAGTGTAGACTCAGTTAGCCTCATCATTTTTAAAAGAAATCTTAACTATGTATGCTCCAGCCCTCCACAACTCCCAACAGATGAAATGGGTATCAAAGATAGATGGATGTCTTGACTGCTTTAAAAACTCCTTATGGTAGATAATATACATCCACCATACCCCCTCCCCCCACTGAGAGTTATGACCAGAGGTTATAGTATAACAGCAAATAATAATAATGATACTAATAAGAATAATACTTAAGGTGTACTGTTATAGTTTTGCATTTTTACCTCTCAAAAGTGGGAGGGCACAGTCCTGCAGCTCCATCACAACACCTTCCAGGACTGGCAACATGGGTGCAATATCCAAAAGGAGCAAGACGATGGGCTGACAGAAGAAGAGGAAGTGAATGATGATAATGGGGCAAAATGAACAAAACATGATGAACTGAAAACAAATTTATTTGGCTAACAATTCGGATGTACGAGATTCATGTCAGTGGGAGACTGAGCTGTCTCTGGGACAAAGAGTGAATGCCTAAGCCATTAGACGCACTGACAACAGGATGTGCCAAATGGATCAACTGGTTTTAAAGACGGACTAAGACTCTTGGCACAACACCCACTCCATTGACTTCAAGGACAATCCGAGCTCGATCGAGGCCAGATGGTTCAACAAGTGCTATCTGACCAACTCCCACAAGGACAACGTCTGTTCAGTATTCAGATATGACTGGATCATTCAGAACATTCCCAACTACTAGCAACTGTCAATACCCTTCATGTGTCTTTCAGTGCTGTGTTACTCTTCCTAATGAGATAACGGAATTGAATGTGTTATGTGTGTAGGAGAAAGCCCTTCTTTACCTGATCTTTGCCAAAGACATCTCCTTTGGCAATGCTGAACAACAATGAATAGGCAATCTGTCCAGCAGCGCCGGTCACCAGAACTCTAATAGGCTCAGACTGCAAGATACAAAAGACAAGGAAAATTAATGTTAGTAGTTTGCACTATTAATAATTATTTCATATAGAGTAACGCTATGCCAGTTTAATTATCCAATACATGTGGGCTGGGTGTCTATTCTTGTCAAAGGGATTTACTAGAGCAGGAGGTCAACTTAAAAATAGACCCTGTGCTTTCCATTAGGAACTCACTATTACATAATAAAAGCAAGATAAGTTATCAAGTTCATCGCCATCTTTGCTATTCATTCAAGTTCAATTAGAAGAGGAACAGAGGTTAATAGCAAAAGAAAAAAAGTTATTTTAACATTCAAATTCCGAATTAAACAAACGTATCCGTTGGATTATTTCTTTAAAACCGAATAGTAAAATTGCATTGATAACTTTACTCAGCTTTATGAACAACTTATTGAATGAGTGGATCTAACAGAAATGTATAATGCATTACAGAGAAAAATACTTCTATCCATATCTCCTGGCTTTACTCACCATATTCACACACGAGCTCGAACTGTTCACCCACACTTCTGGCTTAAACAGGAGCTCACTTCTATATAAACCCTCAGTTCATCAGGACACGTCATAGTCACATGGCAGACAACGCATCCAGGTAGTTGTAGTTTTTCTCACATAATGTATGTAGTCAGTTGATAAAATTTGTCGAAAAGAGCTAAATGGATGCGGTTGCTTATTTAGTTTGCAACATGCAACATCCATGCAGTTTATTATTATTATTATTTCATAAAAAACGGTATTACTATTGTCATTTACTGGTTTCTATATTTAAAGCAGACTTTAGTTATTTCCGTGCCTCAGATGCGCGAGCTGGTTAGCATTAGCACCTCAACTAACAGCCTGTGGAGGTTGCCATAGCGACCTGATTCCAACAAAGGGGAGCAGCTAGCTAGCTGCAACGGCTACTCGTCTGAAAGACACACAGCGACCCGTTTTATGTAACACGTTTCAAGGGAAGGATGACTTTAATATAAGTTCACCATACGTGATTAAACCGTATAAAGATAAATGTCGTCAGTTAAAAGAAGCGTGGTAATTTGGATATTGCCAGCTAACTAGCTCGAGCCAACAGCGTACACATCTGAGTCCAAACGAAACTTGCAGGAGTGAAAAACATGCGCGAACTTTAAAAAGACAACCTTGAAACTGAACGCAGCATTTCACATCTTACGTAAATGAGATAATCGAGGTAAGCTGATTACACAACTGTCTTCACTTTCCACTTTCATTCACTGTATTCGTACTCGTTAAACTGAAAGTTTGTATGACGTTAAAAATGTCTGTGCTGTATAGGATGTGTTCATGGACTTGTTCTTTCTCTCATTTATTTATCTATTTATTTATTATTACTATGTTTAACCAGAATAACCACCCCCAGTGTAAGTGAGCGTGGCCATCAATATTTTATGGCCTCATTACACTCTCATTACATGTATTGATAATAGAGCAGAGGATATAGAGTTGACATTAGATTGCTATAGCGTGCTCATTGAAAACCTTGGCTTTCTACCTGCCTGCATGGCTAAAACACTGAAATTTTACTATCGTAGAGTACCTACACTGATGTAAAAAAACAAACAAAAAAAACTATTGACCATATTCAGGGTTGTATTCAAATAAAATGACAGAGTAACTTATTAGTTATAAGTTACTTATAAGTAATAAATGTACTGAACAATGTAAATAAGTGTAAATTGGCATTATCATTTAAAGTTATTCTATTTTTATTTATTTAAATTATTAAATTAAATTATTAAAGTAAGTATCTTTTTTCAATTTGGACAATATATCCATGGTTTAAACAGTGTCTGATGATTCAAGCAACCAATAATAAAAAACATAATATTTTCACATAATCCAGAAGGACAGATAAAACAGCATTCAGACAATTGATATTTTTCATTTATTCAGTTTCTTCTTAAAAATATGCAGGCAGGCATTATTTAAAAGCTAAGAAATTTTGTGACAGGAAGACAAAAGATTTTTGTACTTTGACAGGAGGAATTGTTAAATAAAAACAAAAACAACAACACAAAACTTGTATACATATTCTGGAATGAATAACTAATGGAGCCTATGCTGTCATGATGTGTAGAGTTAAAAGGGATCATGGTGTGAGGGGCAGCGGTCCAGGGGCTCAATTAATAGACTACCAAATGAGCATCACAAAGAAATTATTGTCCAAAGTCAGTTGCTGTCAAACGTTTCATGTGTGCTGTATTGTTGCAACATTTAATTTCTTCATTGCAGGAGTGGAATGATGGAATTATCTGGAAAGTTACCAAATTTAGAATTTAAATGACAAATTACATGACCTTTTTAAAAACATTATTTCATGGGCTTTTTTTGTTCTGTTTTTCTTTTTTTTGTTTGTTTGTTTGCTTATTTTTTCTAATAGAGTCTGGTACCACATGGTTACAGGATGAATGATTTAGTGTTGACATACATCATACATTTAGTAATTTAGCAGATGTCCTTTTCCCAAGTGAGTAATAGCATTCAAACCTCAGTGAAGTTGGAAATCATAACAAAAAAACAAATCTATTTGAATGTATTTAAATGACAGAGTACAAGTAGATCAGGTCTTAGCACAAAGTGAAAAATAAGTGGGGGTTTGGTGTGTTTGTAGAGAAATTGTTCTCTGAATAGATGTGTCTTCAAGAGATTGTTGACACAGGGAATCCAAGTAGAGAGGTACACTCCTGCTCTGATAGCTTGTTCCATCATTGTGGAGATGCAAATGAAAACAGTCTGGACTGCGACTGTTTTGTGTATAAGGATGGCAGTGCCAGACAACATTCCTGAGCATAGTGCAGTGGTTGGGAAGAAGATAAAGCCTGTATGACTGAGTTTTGGTAGCTGGGTGCAGATCCCGCAGCCACTCTGTAAGCAGGCATTAGTGACTTGAATTTGATTCAGGCAGCCATGGGTAGCCGGTGGAGTTCAATGTGTTGAGGTGTGACATGTTCCCTTTTTGGTTGACCAAGCACCAGATGCGCCACTGCATCCTAGGCCATTTATAGAGGTTTCACTGTGCATGATGGAAGATTTATGAGACGAGCATTCCAGCAGTCAAGGTGAGAGATAACTATGGCTTGTGACAGGAGCTGAGTGACATTAAAGCAGACACTTCCTCATTTTTCTTATGTTGTAACACATAAAGCAGAATTACTTTAGTGCAGCTATACCATGGTCAGTGAAAGATAATTGATCATGACACTCAGGTTTCTTGGAATCTTCACTGCAGTGAGATTTAAAGAGGCAATTTTTATGCTGATGTTGTGTTAGATTGACTGATTGGATGGCATAAAAGTTACACCAGCCTTGAAGACGTTTAGTGAAAGAAGCTAAGGTTTGTTCTTAAACCCTGCTGTCATCCAATCAGAATAATAGTTATCATTGGTATAATCTACATAGCATTAATATAAGAATACATGCAGGCTGATGACTAGGGCCAGGGTTGGTGGATTTTCTTTCTGAGACAAAGTATCTTAGGACATGGCTTTCAGGTACCCCAGTGAAGAGTTACTGGGAATGTTTGTCCTAGTCTTGGGACTGGACAATATGGCCAAAATTCATATCACAATATATTTTATAATTTTGGTTGATACAATAGAATTTAAATATTGATATGGATAATATGAAAATCACAGAGAAACTGGCAACTTCCTAGATTTGCTTTATGTCCTTCCAACTGTTTCTGTCTTTCAAAACTATTGGCACAAATGAATGTGAGTCCAAAACTGGGATGGGTTTTGTGTCTCCATTTGCCAGTGACAACAGCTGAAATAGATGCTCCTCTTATCAAAAGGCTCTGTGTTTAGTGGCCTGATTCACACCTGTTTGAAGCATCTGCTTTGTCCTAACAGTCCTTTTGCCTCCCCTCTGTGCCATGCACTAGTGTTTTTTGTTGGTGTTGATATGAGACAACAAGGGTGTTATAAGGGAGTCTGTTATGTGAGACTGATTGCAACCAGTTGCTTATCTTCCGAAGCATAGATTTGCCAAAAGAAAAGCAGAATATTTAAAAACTTCCTTCAGTGCATTTCAGCAAAGTTCTGTATGAGAGTTTGTATTCTTCTACATTTTGACTGAGAGTTTTAGATCTTTCCTGCAAATACAAAATAGTGTCAAATATTGGCTATCGGTCTCATTACTTATAACTGATATTGACAAAAAATCTTGGAAACATTTATATTGGGTAATCCCCCCTTAAAAGAACATAAAGGTGTGCATTGACTGTACATATGAACAAATCACAAAGATTCTGAAAATACTAGAACAAATGAGACAAAAGTCTATGTGTTTAGAATTTACAGTGCCACATTTTTTTGGAATCCAAATAAACTTTATATCACCTGATAGGCAGAGTGGAGGTTGATGATTTGAGCTTGTTTTACAGCCACAGGACCTGAGCACTTTTTTGCATCACTGAATCAATCATGAACCCTTTTCTGTATAAAATTATTTTTAATGAAATGTAAAACTTCTCTGCAACTGCTAAAGTTTGTCTAAAATGGGAGTCACAAACCAGGAAAATATCCCGAAACATACAAGCAAATATACAAAAATCAAATTGTAGCAATAACCCGAAGTTCAGATCTCAACCTGACTGAAATGCTGTGATGTTAAGAGTCATGAACGTGTGTGCTTGAACAAATCCTTACAAACCCCCAATGAATGAAGCAACTGAAGCCAGAGTGGGCAGAATTTCCTCTACACCAATGTGAGAAACTGAGAAAAATTAATTCCTACAAGTTATTGCTTCTAAAAATGGATCTAAGCGTGCAGATTTGTTTTCACTCCCTGATTCTACATTTAGCTGAACTTTGCAATGAATGCTGCCATGAAAATGACAAGTTACAATTGTGACTGTGCATGTTTGAAAGACCCTTTTGTTCCTGTAGCTATTGTTTAACAAGTCAGACTCAAGTGTTTATTTTCTTCTTTTGGCAGACTACACAGTCAGGTTGACCTAAGTGGATTAGGCATACTTTGTCTTTGAAAAAAGGAATCAGAACAAAACGAAAGCAGCAGTGGAACACATAATATCTGGTGCCAGTTTGCACGCTGGCCTGACATTTTGCTGGCCTGACCTCTGCTGCAGAAAAAAAAGAAAAGAAGAAAAGTTTTATCCCACCCAATAGGCGAAACCTTGTGTCCCATGCACCATAAAGAATGATAAGTTAAGATAACGTAAAATATCAAGGCAACATGATGCAAAAGATTTTTGCTTTTTCTCAACTTTCACCTACTGTTATTGACTTAATTAAGCTTTAAAATTTCAGATAAGAATTGTACCAACTTTGATTTCTTTGTTCACCTAATTAGGATAATCCTGAGGCTAGCAAAGATTTTTTTTATTTTAATACTTCATATTTCTACTTTCATTAAACAGATATTCTTTAATAGTCCTACAATTATTCCTTTGATGTGATGCATTTCTATCTTCACCAAACACAGACATTCTTGCTGAACTAAAACAAATTATTCTTTCCTCAGAACGATAAAACTACCATTATAAATTAAGTAAAATGTAATTGTATTGCAAAAATTTTCCATAAATAGACGAATGAAGAATAAAATTCTGTTATCTGAAATTTTATTTATTCATTAAACTTACACATCAAATAAATGGTAACAATGCCATATTTTTTCACAGATAAAGTCAACACAAATACTGATCATGATTAATTGATTAGTTTCATTACACTGAATTTTTACATGAGTATCACCTACATAGAGGTCTGAACCAATTAAAAATTTAGATTTCTTTTTTTTAAAACCAACAGTGAAATACCAAGAAGCACCAGTTATGAGCCTCTTGTGAACTGGTTGACACACTTAATACTTTCTCAAAAATCAAAACAATAATGTTCAAGTCATCATGTTCACAGAGTTCTATTTTTGTTCAGAGCTGTAGCTGTGTCTCTATTCTACACTGCCCAATGCGCACTGTAAACTCATCAAAAGTCCACGATCAGCAGAGCTAAATGTCACAAAACATGAACACTTTGACTAATTTATTTATACAATAAAGATGCCATTTTACACATTAACTTCCTAAATGAAGAGATTCTCTGCATGTTTATACACCTGAGAGCATTTATTTTAAGACACTAAAACTACAGTGAATGTAGCTGCTATGACGTGAGTATGACTTTCAGTTTTCTATTTCTCCATCTATTTGAACAGACAGAGCTTCCAGAACTGAAATGTTGCGTTGCTGCTGATGGGCGTCAGAGATGCATCCACGGGCCTCTCTAACCTCCTGTGTGAGGACTAATCTGTTATGCACCAAATGAATAATTATACATCGCTAATTATATGTGGCTAATGCAGATGAGATGCAGAGGCAGAATGCAAAGATCAGCTTCTAGGATCATAAAATGCATTTTGTACATCTTATTTTTCCCTTCAGTTATAATGACTTACCAAACACTTTTGGTAAAACTGTTGCTTCATGCTGAAGGATGATGAGCAGGCCTCTCAGTGCTGCTTTTGGTGACAAACAATGTTGGATGTCTAAGGAGTATCTGGTGGGGTGGGCACAAAACATGTCAGTTAATACAAGATAGTGCTGTAGTGAACTTGAACACAATGCAAATCAAACCCTTTATAATAATGAAGATGTGGGTCTTTGCTCATGATCCGATGAAATTCTTTAGATAAGTACAAAACACTATACACACACACATACACACACACACACGTATACACACCTCTAGCAGCCTTGGCTTATAACAGCTTAACTAAGAGATGGTCTAAGACTACA
>JBAMYA010044513.1:0-12425 GCA_037176975.1 Arrhamphus sclerolepis
AAAGTGCTGTACAAAATAACAAATAAAACATCATGAATAAAAGACAAAACAGTCCAAAGGACATAAAATGTTTAAAAAAAATTAAATAAATTAAAACAACTAAACCAGCGACACAAAAATAACAGGCAGATAGCCTTAATAATGAACAAGGAAATTCATGTGGTACCCCTTTGCATGACCCCACTAAAGTACATGACTGCTCGTCTAACCTCCCACAAAAGTGCTGATATCTTCTATTCTACATCCCTGTTCTGCAGTTCAGTGAAAGTAAACAGTCCTCCATCTCCTGCCCCCATCCTCAATTATCAATATAAATATGTGGGCAGGTATGTTTGAGAAAGTAAATATGCGTAAGTGTAAATAAGTGCAAACTATGGTATGTGAATATATGCATAACAGCTTAGATTCATCTGCACTTTGTGATTGTTTTTTTGCAGTTTAGTTATTATTTACATATATATTTTCTGGATTTCTTTTCATATAACCCTTTATACACATGTATACTTTAAAACACTGTTTATACTGCAGACTACGTATTTTTTTTTATATACAGATGAGAATGTTAAAAAGAAGGGGAGTTAGAAAAGAGGATATCAATGTTACCTAAACATTGCTCTTTTTGGATTACTTATATACAATAGCAATGTTTTGATTGTATGCAATACCTCTGAAAATAAAAATAAAATTGTAAAACAAAAGAAAAGACATGTCCTCATATAAAACATCAATGTTAATTGTGAACAGAACATGCTGACAGACTTTTTATTTTCTCATCAGAGTTGCAAATTTATGCTGAAGCACAAAGACGCAACTGAAATAAACATAGTGGACATGAGATTGATGGAATACGTTGGCAATAACTGATGATACATTTGTGTTACTTTCATTTTGTATTTCTGAAGGAAACATCATAAAATACTGTGTTAAAAGTTAGTTTTTATTGTACTCCACACCCTGATGTAGAAATATATCATCTTTCAACAAGATCATTTTCTCAAATTATTCCTGCTTTGCACAGAAGTCTCAGTCTCATTTTACACCTCTAAAATATTTAAAATCCTTCAAAAGTCCTTGTACGGTGTCAATGCAGAGACTAATGTATAGAGAATCAAAACATAAAATGTGAGAATCAGTGTGAGAACCCAAACCCTGAATCTGTAACCAAGACGTCAAAATCTGTAACCGAGAGTTCGATCATCTTTCTCTGATACATTTTTCTTTCTCTCGCCACCAGTTATAAAACCACGTCCCATTTTCAAAAAGTCTTAGTCGCGCTTTTTCTTTATGTGGTTTCAATTCTGAAAAGAGTATCAAATCACCGCCACATCAATCAACAGCAGAGGAGGCGGGTCATAGGTGACGTCATAGGTCAACATGAGCACACCAAAAACTTCTGCTGACAAAAGTAGTTTTATCAACTTCGACTTTATCAATATATTTATCAAGTACTCAGAACCCTCTCATGTTTTTTTTTTTTAAAGCAATTAGTGACAAATCTAGTGATTTTTTTCTGGTGTTATTGGAGACTTTTGGGGACTGATGTGAGAGCTCGTATCGTTACGCTGCTGTGAGTCTTCCCCAGTCCAAAAGCACTCAGCCCAATCCACAGAAGACATTTCCTCCCAGCTGCGGTCAGAGAAGGAGAAATGCATCCTCCTTTGCTGGAGTGCACAAAGCTCAAACTATCAATTCTTTATACAGTACATAAAGGAGGTTAATAGAAACACATCTCCAACCACATTTCAGCCTTACTACAAAGTGTTAATTACGGCCTTTGTTGGGGACATTTCAGAATATGAATGCAATCAGACAGCAGGTGAAAGAGAGGAGGCACTAGTCTCAGATTATCAGGTTATTCGACAGCCAATGAGCTGCTAGATATCGACTATGTCCCGCCTCCTCTGCTGTTGACTGACATGGCACTAATTTCGGAAATGCAACCACAAAAAGAAAAAGCGTAAGAGAGTAAAGCTGGTTCCAAAACAGAGATAATTTTAGAACGATGAAAAGAAAAGTGTAACCAAGAAAGAACTGATTTTTATTTCTTGGTCACAGATTCTGAGTTTTAGGTCTCAGATTTTGGGTTTTGATTCACAATATATTCGGCTCTGAATTGGTGCCTTGGTATTAACAATCTAAAGCTGCTGAAGACACAGTTTTACTCTCACAAATCCCATACAGCATACATATTAACTCGTCTACATTTACCACCTTTGGCTTCTATGAAGTCTGCATTATCTCTTATCCAGGATATGATCAAACTGAATGCGTTTTCAAGTTCAAGCAAGTCTAACCTCCACTTTTCCCGTGGGATCTCTGTAATGCGAACTGCGAAGCCTCCGACTTAACAAGCACACGCACACACATGCATGCACAAAGTGAGAGAGAAAGCGAGAGAGATCCCGAGCCACATACTGCAAAAAGCCTCAAGTGTTTACTCATTCATTTCAGTCGCGTTTGTCAGGTCATATTCTTATACACACACACCCAGATTCATCAGTTACCTCATGTTTGGACATCTGTCAAACATGGAACACATCTCTCTTTTCAGGAATCTGTTTTTCTTGGAGTGAACTTCTCAACTAAACTAAACTAATTCCAAGAATAAATTTATTATTGTGTGTTTCTGGAGTCAAAGATCAACTATTTATTCTGAAAGAAAAGAAGGGGAATAAATTAGTTATTTTTGACCTTGACTTGCACAATTTTGTCTTGTCCTAAAAGCTCTCTCTTGACTATAAATAATACATTTCCTGTGCATGCACCATACCCACTATGATGGGTCCCTGCACACAGGAAGCAAGACTGTCAAAGCACAAATGAGAAAAACATCTTGTATTCATCTGCATTGGTCTCCTTTTCATTTAGGAAATGTATATCTCCTCTGCTTCAGTCAATTTATGGCACTCTTGCGTGGCTGCTAGCCTTTGATGTATGATTGTGTGATTTTTACAGAAGCCTGTGGTTCTTTAGAAAACAATTATTTGAAACTAGATGTTCTACGACAAAAGTATCAAGTATTTAAAAAGGAAAAAAAACAAACAAAGAATTACAGACAATGATGTTTTCTTTTAGCTCACTTACTTGGCTTACTTTTAAACACCTTTCACCTTTAAACGCCTTAATTGATTTAAATTAACCTTTAAGGTATTTTAGACAAAGACAGCACACACATTAACTGAAAGGTTTAGCCAGCAATTTGTCATTTTATCATTTTATGTGCACAACTCACACAAAACATTAAGGTAAAAACTATATGAAGATGTTTGAATGTACAACCCAACGCCTCAAGGGTACGAAAAGTGTAAATATACACTTACAGTCCACTTTATCAGGTCTACCTTGCTAGTAAAAGGTTGGACCCCCTTTTACCCACAGAACGGCCTTCATTCATGATGGTAAACTTTTAACAAGGTGTTGGAAACATTCCTCAGAGATTTTGGTCCATATTGACTTGACAGCATCAGGCAGTTGCTGCAGTTTGGTCAGCTGCACATCTATGATGCTAATCTCCCGTTAGACTACATCCCAAAGGTGCTCTATTGGATTTAGATCTGGTGACTGTGGAGGCCATCACAAAATGGGTACACTGTAGTCATACAGGGACGGAGATGGTCAGCAACAATACTGAGGTAGGCTGCAGCCTTAAACGATGTTCAGTTAGCACTAAGGTGCCCAAAGTGTGCGAAGAAAATATCCCCCACGTCATTACACCACCACCTGAACTGTTGATACAAAGCAGGATGGATCCATGCTTTCATGTTGTTTACACCAAATTCTGACCCTACCATCTGAATGTCGCAGATAAAATCGAGACTCATCAGACCAGGCAACGTTTTTCCAATCTTCCATTGTCCACTATTGCTGAGTGTGTGAATTGTAGTCTCAGTTTCATGTTCTTAGCTGGCAGGAGTGGCATCCAGTGGGGTCTTCTGCTGCTGTAACGCATCTTCAAGGTTCGACATGTTGTGCGTTCAGAGATGGTACTGTGCATTCCTTGGTTGTAACGAGTGCTTATTTGAGTTATTGTTGTTTTCCTATCATGTCAAACCAGTCTGCCCATTCTCCTTTGACCTCTCACATCAACAAGGCATTTTTGTCCACACAACTGCTGCTCACTGGATATTTTCTCCTTTTTGGACCATTCTCTGTAAACCCTGGAGATGGTTCTGCGTGAAAATCCCAGTAGATCAGCAGTTTCTGAAATACTCAGCCTGTCTGGCACCAACAACCATGTCACGTTCAAAGTCACTTAAATCCCCTTTCTTTGCCATTCTGATCCTCAATTTGAACTTCAGCAAGCTGTCTTGATCACCTCTGCATGCCTGCATGCAGTTAGCTATTTGTGTTAACAAGCAATTGAACTGGTGTTCCTAATAAATTAGTGTATAATTAAATAAGATTCAGAAACCCATCCACACATCATATTACCTTAGATACAAGAAATTAAATTGTTTCTACTGGAATACAAATCAAGAAAAAAAAAGCAGTAATGAGAGAATAAAGAGATTTAAAAAAAAAAAACAAAAAAAAAAAAAGTAGGATTATGGGAATGCCAGTCTGAACAGGTGGGTTTAAATAATGATTTAAAGGTGTGTCGTGAGCCTGAGCTTCCAGAGGGTTGGGGAAGAGGCAACTGCGACAAACTTCAGCCTTGTGATTTAATATTACAATGACCTTTGAATCTATGGCCTATTCATACACCCCTAAACCAGTGAAGCCACCCTTGGGGTGTAACGAGACATGGATTTGTATCAAACAAAGAGTCTCGCATGGAACAGTTAAATACCAATAAGCAGATCGTTGCATTCCTAGTTGTCATTATTGTTCAAAGTTTAAAAAAAGAAATCTAATAAATCTAATTTGATGATGTTTGTATGTTGAAAGAGGACTTTCCCTTGATGTGCTGCTAAAAACCAGACAAAGGGTTAGATATAGCTGCATCAATGTTCAAAGGAAATAAAAAACAAAAACAAAACAATACTGTGATGGTTAATTTTTTTTCCATCAGAGGTTTCTCCAGCATTTCAATTCTTGTGTATCGAAAATGTGTCGAACTGTGACATCTGTGTATTAAAACGAACCATCACATTTTTTTTTTAAATGCCATATTTTTAACGTATTTAATCAGGGTTGTATTGAAATTGTTTAGCTTCTCTCTAAGTGTATCAAGGTGACTTCTTGTGGATTTGCACAAACTAAGTTGATATGATTAGAATTATAGTTTGAAAATATATACATTCAACAAATGAAATCAATTAAAATACATAAAAGACAAAAAAAAAGAAAGAAGTAAAATGGCAAAAACTCCTTACCTTGAATTCAAGACTGTCTGAACACAAGCAGCTTCACAGCAGAGTGAGAAATTTCCAAATCCAGGTAGAAGTACTCCAGACTCCAACAGCACTTTGAATCCCAACTATCTCATGCGTTTCTAAATCTGTTGAGAGAAAGTGAAGAAAAAGGAGAGATGGATTCAGGAGAAAAATCAGGGGTTTTATCTTTATCCTGATGCATTGTGTGATAAGTTCAGGTTTCCCTGAGAACTGGGACACAAAGAGATCAAAATACAGCTCAGTGGAGTTTAGGCTGGTATGGCACTGAACACACACGGAGGACAGACTGCTGTTCTCTATGAGGGGCCAAATATAAAACACACCAACTGCAATGTCTCCTTGTCCTGAAATGTTCTGAAATCTGTAGAACATCATTTTGCTGACTGATAAAAATGTTTTCGACATGTTCAGAGTCGTGCAGGAAAAGATGTTTCCAAGAACATTATCTAGCTCATCCAGGCCCCGTCTTGTTTGCACGTATCAGAATTCATCTCCAACAAGGTTTGAAAATTCTAACTTTACAAAAGTATGTAACTAGTGATCACAACCATGCAAGTCATTGCCATGTTCAGAAATTAGGCCATTCTGGCAAAATATGCGCTTGGATTTAAGGGTATTATCATGTCATTTGCATATTCAAACAAGTTATTACCACGGTCACATGTACTGTAAGTGATTTGTTGGCAGAAGTTATTAGCATATTCAAACAAGTTACTAGAATCATCAAATGCAATTAGTATATTTTAACAAGATATTAGTTTGTCCACGCATGCAGTCAGTGTGCGTGCTGAAGTTAGTGTCTTCAAACAATCCTTTAACATCTTCACATGAAGACTTGGTGAAAGTCTGATCCATCACAATCGTGGTAAAATTAAGCACGATAACGATAAGCTTTGAACATATATGTAATAATACACAACTGAAATGAGTGTGACCACTGCTGTTCAGTCTCTTCGTTTTGTGTTACAGTGCCAGTTATGCACATCATCTTCTGTCAATGTTCCTCTAAGATCCCAGAAACTGAGGTGAAGATGCAAAAATAATGAGCAAATGAGTGAAAACGGAGCCAAGAACAACAGAAGTGACTGCAGCCATGAACATGAACGTGTGTTATCCTCAAGTTGAAGGCACTGTCAACAGAAAAGGTTTAATAATGTGTATTATGTGGAGAGCGTTTGGTTGTCACAAAAGCACAGTGGAGCCACTTAAGCTGGTCTCCATATGGCTGTTGGTGACTGGTGTGGGTGTGTACGTGTGTGTGTGTGTGTGTGTTTGGGGGGTTGGGGGCAGCTTTTCTGTCAGCCTGAAAAGATGACTGCATCGACCACAGTAACTGTGCGCAAAGGGGGTCATGCTGGCCTTTCTCCAAACAGCAGCAACAACCAACCAAAGTCAGATTTGATTTTGAATGTAAATGTCCTGTTTTTTTTTGTTTTGTTTTTTTGTGGGCTGGGGGTGGGGGGGTGGTATTCCCTTCCTGCCTGCTAATAAGAAATCACTCTGCCTCAGTAGACTCATTGTGAAATGGATAAATGTTTATAGTTTTCATGTATTCCAGGTGTATACACTTAACCAGAAGAGCACTTTGAAGTGTAGAACATTTTTAAGAGCAGTTCAACCAGTCAAGTATAGTATTAAACAACACTGTTGCTCAGGAATCCGTCCTGAAGCTCAGTTTCATACAGTGTCAGTGTTTTTGTCCTGAGGCTGTTGCTGCTGTTAACTCAACATGCTGAGAAAAGGCAAGCTAGACAAACTGAAAGACAAAGTGTAAAACAAAACAGAGTCAATCTATAGATGCAGATTCTCAGACTTGAGACTAAAGAAGAAAGTGAGTCTGACCTTTAAACCATCTTGTGTGTTGTTATATTTTGTTCATTTCACAGTACTTGAGTTATAGTTTGTTTTTATGCCAATAACAAAATGCCTCTTTGTGGATCTCGGCTCTAATCAGCTACTAAGGAGGATTTTCAGTTTGTTTCACCTGCAGATCAGCAGACCTCACTGCAGTCACACTGATCTGAAGCCAGACAGCAACACAGTTAAAATCTTTCAGTTTTTCACTTATTCTACAACAAACTCAGTTGTGCATAAGCTGCAACAAACCAACACTGACAAATTTACCACAGCAAAGGTTTAAACAAGAACTTCAGAATACAAAGCTAAATGTATACTTTTATTGGTTGTAATATTTTCTTATTTTTATTTAACACAGCTCTCTTGAAAATGAGAATCTGTCTAAACTGTATAAAGAAATCATAAGAAAAAGGTCCACTCATCCTGCCATTTTTGTTGTATCTTTGTACACATACAAGAAAAAAAGCATCACAGTCTCTGTACTATTTTTTTCTGTTTCACTTTTTAATTATTTTCAGTCAGCTACTTTTAAAAAAAGCAAAAGAGATGCTGCAGACGCTCGGCTGCACTTTATGCAACGGCTGCGTTATGGATTCATTCTGCAGTTTTCTTAAATCACAGCTGACATGTAGATCCTCTACTTGCTGTTACCCAGGAGTCCGTGCAGTGCAGCTCCAACACGTGATCTCACAAGAGAACAGTTGGTTGATTAGAATGAAAAGTGTTTTCATGCTGAAAGTTGAGTCAGAATCAACCAAGTTATAGCAACCCGTCATAAGACCATGAGTTTAAATATTTGGCCCAAATGCCTTTTGACAAAGTTACACACATATCTTTAACTTGAAATGTTTAACAATTGTACACCCTGTAAGTTTACCACCTTAATTTTTTTAATATCTAAAATGAAAATGAGCGTAAAACAGTAAATGGAAGCTCGGTTATAAGTTAAATTTGCAGCTGTTTCTAACTGAAAATCTGCACATTTCTGTTTAGTTATTAGTTCTTCCTAGAACAGTTTGCATGAATAAAGTTCCCGCTTTAAACATACTGTTTCAGATTTAATATGCAGGGTTTATATTCTTTATTGTGCTTTTTACAGTCTTCTTCTTTTCAGGCTTCGCAGCCAAAGCCCTTAATGGCAGGGTAAGCAGGATCAGAGCAGCAACAAAGTTGTTGCTCTCACGTTTTGAAACAATAACCAGGCATAAACAGTCATTCTCAGATTCAAGTCTCTTGAACATAAGGAGGTTCTGCCTTTTTCAGTTTCATATCCGCTAAAAGTCAGTGTCTATAGACCAATAGTTCTGTTATCGAAAACAATTTGTGGAGCCTCAGATGGTTTAATTGGCTAAATTTGAAAAATAAAAACAATGCAGCAGTAAAGGTCTGCCATTTTTCATTGCTTTCACTATAAGATGTAGCTAAAGCAATTCTGCACACATCATTACCTGATGATCTTTGACTGCACAAAAAGGGAAAAGGGAAAGTAATGGCCTTTTCCCACTAGTATCTACTCAGCTCGGCTCTACTCTACTACTTTCTGCTTTAAGGGTTTTCCACGAGCTCATACTACCGGCTCGTACCTCCTTTTTCTTAACCTACCTGGCCGGGGTTCTAACCGAACTGAGTCGGGATGAAAATGCAACATCACCGGGACGCAGGCCAAGACTGGTCAGAGTGTGACATCACTGATGAGTCATGAGAGCAATTCCTTCACACCCACCATATTTAAAACTCGTCAACAGCAACTGCAATTTACTTTACCTTTATAACTTTATTTTTACAACTAAACTTTGATACGGCTAAAAATGTCAAGCAAGCCTCCCCCAGGGTGCAACGAGGACGCCTCAACATCCTCCATCGTTGCTGTCACATATATGTGACAACTCCGGTCACGTAAAGACGTCACCATGTTTCAGGCCGCCTTACCATGAAGGCCCCACCCACATCGAGGTGGTACTGAACTGTAATGGAAAACGACCGAGACGGAGGCGAGTAGAGCTGAGGAGAGTCAAGCCGAGCTGAGTAGGTGCTAGTGTGAGAGAAAGAGACAGACACAAGATTGAGAGAAAGATCTAAACTAAGCATAGAAAGTGAGGAAATTTGTGTTTGGCAGATTATTTCTTTGTTGTAACAATGCTTCTTGGCAATAAACCTTATACTGTTAGAAATCATGTTATCACATTTGTAAAAAACATGCATTTATGTGTGTGTTGATTTTATGGATGAATGATTTGCCAAATCTTCCCTGTCAATCCCAAATAGCTTTCTTTTTTTCTGCTCTTGAGTCTTGCTAATTGGCATTTGGACTGGATGATTGAAAACAAGACATATTGGCAATTTAGAAGTCTAAATGGATTAATTGAACAAACAGGATGTGTAAGAACCATACACAGCCACAACAGTCTACCGCGCCATTTTTTTTATATAGCATTTGTTTCAACATGATTGTGTTGGTTACTCTGGCACAAACAGCACCCCCAAACTGATCCCACAAGGGATAAATTTAGTTGAGGTCAGGATCGATGGCAGGCAGTCTATCCTCTCCAAATTCTAGAGGTAGTCTCTGATGAAGGCCACTCTGTCAGAGCGCGTGTTGTCGTCTTGGAGAACAGAGTTTGGTCCCAGTTGAGATGCAGGATTGACACAGGTTGCAGTATTTCATCTCAATCGCTCTCTGCATTGAGATTGGCTCCAATGATGGCAACCCTCTGGACACCCCACACCATCACACTGCATCCACCAAAAGATGTTTCCCTATAGCTGCAACAATCAGCAAAGCGCTCACCACATCTTCTCCACACTTTGACCCTACAATCCAAGTGCCATAGGCAGAATGTGGATTCACTGCAGAACATATCATTCCTCCATGTTCAGACTGCAGTGCACTAGTTGGCAACACCAGTGCAAATGGGCCTGACAGTGAAGGGTAGTCATAGCAGGTCTTGTGATAGCCCTGTGAGACCAGAGACTGGCTGCATGCAGTCCGTTCCAGGCTGCCTGGGCAGAGAGCTGTCAGGTTTACGGTCCTGCAAAACTTGCAGTCAGCATCTGGGGATACCTTAAGCTCAAAACAAGAATCAACAGCAGTATCAAAAAAGTAAAATGCTGCTTGACATTGGCAGACAGGATCTGGAAAATCTTTTGTGGATGCAACCTAAAATCTGGCACCATTTAAAAGGATTTTCAACAAGTTTTGGAACAGTATAAGACTTATTAACAAAAAGCAGTGCTTATAATACAGAAGAAAAAAAAATTGTACCAAATACAAACTTTCTTACTTTTTTATATTAATCTCAAGCACTGGAAATGTGTTCAATTTATTAAACTTGTGCCTGAAGAAACTTGACCTGAAATTCACCCGACAGTTAATTTGAATTTTTAATACACCCTGTAAAACAAATGTTTTTAATGTTGATGTAAATGTAAGCGAGGCAACCCTTATGTTCAGTGCACTGAAGCAAGTCACGTTTGTTTGTCCAGCTTTGAATTATGAAAAATCTTTACAAATAAATTATAAACAAGCGGCAAGAAATAAAAAAATGAAATGCATGACATGTAGGTCAATTGTGTAATGTTTCAGTTAATATGACGCTCAACAGAGTAATTCAGTTGGATACATAATAAACACTGTTGTAACTTGCCTTCTGTTGTCTATTTACACTGTAAAATATTTTTACAGGAGCAACAGAAAGGTGGCATTTTGCTGCCAGTTAAAAAGGAAATAATGTATGCCAAATGTATGCCAAAACTGCAAGCAGACTGAATCTAATCCAGGCCTTGAGAAGCTGTAGGAATCCAGCAGCTGCACTCCCTCTACTTCCAGTTTGACTCTGTCCTGCTTCACGTTCGCACCATGTAGCCTCTGTGGGTTAATAAGTGTAAATCTGCTGGCCCTGTCTGCAGGAAAACTGTCAGATCTGTCACCCCATGCAGATTTATGATACAGGGATTGCACCCTCAGTGGGTTAATGCGCTGTGCACATGCTCCCTGTGTACTCCACATGTTGCAGCTTTAAATCTGACCGCTCACCAGAATATATGACACACTTGTCCCCCCTGATGCTGCCACAATGTACAGAGAGGAAAATAGTTTTTTTGTTTTTACAATCTACAGCTAGGAATTCATGCACTTTCAATATTCTGTGGTATTTTACAAAATCTGATGAGCAAACACTTGAGCTTTTCTGGTCCAAAAAGGGGTGCAAGTGGCCTGGTATACCTGTGACACAGACCAAAACCTGCCACAGAGGGACGTCCTGTTACTCTGTTATCCTTTTCTTTACAGAGTTGTGTTCTTCTGTGATTGTACTGAGACTCTACTGCCGCAAACAAGTACGATGCCACGCTGTTACACAGTCATCTAGCCAACTCAATGAGTAGTGTTGGGCAGTATGACTTAAAATATGTATCACTTTTTTTTTTTTTGGTTTTTATTAAGATTCTGGCAGTTTCACAGTATATCACAGTATTTTATTTTATTTTTTTTACTTTTTCCCCATGACAGCTTTTATACACGTTTATTTTATCGTCATGAGTACAGGAATACAAGGCTTTCAGGCTGTAATCAAAATATCAATTACTTTGTCCCAAAAAAAAGAAATCACAATAGGTGAGTCAGTATGAAATGGCAGAAAAATATGCAGAATATAAACAGTTTTTACTGTGCAAAATGCAACATATTAAAACTAAAAGATATGCCAATTATAATAGTGCAGTCTGGCTAAAATATTTTTGCCCCGGTAAAACATAAATGGAATCGAGCATTTTAATTATTGCTCTGAATCCGTCTCTCGACTGTCTGTAGCAGGAGCATGTCCTTGCATAGGTGGATTATTACTGCATGTCGCTCCACCGCCTGCTTTTTCAGTCATATGCCATCCCTCGAGAAAATCCCTGTTCAAGCGATGTCTGACCCTGTTTCACTGGCGCTACTGGTTGACGGCGTCAAACCTGATGACCGTAATAGCATACATTCTTGGTATTCCAGCACATGTTTTCTGCTGAGGTGATGGAATAAGTTCCTAGTTTTATCAGCAACAGCAGCACGACAAACTTTACAACATCCAAACTTTTGGTCTACGTTGGATTTTTTTTAAAACCAAAAAACTTCAAAACTACAGACACAGCTCCTCCCTTGGGCACAAGTTCTTCTTTTATATCTCCAGTCTCACTTTCTTTATCCGCCATCTGTTTTCTGTTCTTTATTCCAACTTACGACCAGCTGTTAGC
>JBAMYA010044514.1:0-12425 GCA_037176975.1 Arrhamphus sclerolepis
GAAAAAGAAAAAAAGGAACAACAATTACAGCTTTTTTTGAGGCTGTATTGTTTGCAGCCTTAACAATCAAAAACACAATAAGACTTTCAGTTATTAAGTATTATAATTGTACTGTTTGCCATATTATCTTTTGTGTGCCATAATATTCATAATTTAATGAGAAATGGATGACACCATGTGTATTAACAGAGATAAGAGGTAATTAAATTGCAAAAGAGAGCTATTAGAATAATTAATAAGGCCAGATATAATGAATCGACTGATAAATGATTTCTTCAAAATAAATCAGAGCCTTCCGGTCTGCATTCAGGAATTACTTAAGTTAATTTGAGAGGTTTATTTACTTTTGAAAATGTTAAAACGAGAACTAACATGAAATCAAGATGTGTTTCAGTTCTGGGTGTCAGATTATGTAATGAACTAAGAGACCAGTTCAAACTGTACTTATTTAAAAAGTTTTTTTTTAAAAAAGTAAAATTATCAATGCAGTTTTGTAAAATTGTAAATTCTGTATAAACATGTAGAGATATGTGTTTATGTATGTAAAAATGTTCTAAGTATCTAAAGTGTTTTTTTTTTTTAAATACATAAATTGCTTTAGGAGCTGATTTTCATTCATTTATTTATTTATTTTTAACAAATGTTAGAATAGGATAAGAAAAAAAATAAGGGAGGCTGTCATGGTGCTGAGTTGGGAAAAGTGAGAAAAGGCAACAGTCCAGTGTATCTGTACTTGGAGGCACGGGGGTCCGCATAAATCCGTGAATCATTTGTTCTTTCCATTGACTGAGGTTTTCAGTACAGTTTCAAACATATATGGGTAAAATGCTCTTATACATATAGCTGGAGAACCTGGAAAGCTGTCACTTTAGTCAGGCTTGTTCTTGGCTGCTGACATCACTGTGGCTAGAAAACAAGCTTACCGCCAGTAATCTGCATTATAAAGTCACCCATCTCAACCAATCAGTTTCTGTTTCAACTGAGATTTTCAGTGGTGAGTATGAGAGGAATTTCACTTATAAAGAATTTCACTTGTATGTGTATATGGTTTTCAGTATAGTATGTGAGAGAGTTTGGTTTCATATGTGTGTAAGAATGCTAATTCAGAATAATGTCCCTCACGGCACCTCATATTCAACAGTACACAGATACATGCACACCGTGTAATGGGCTTCCTCTGAACTGATGTTGCTGTATGCTGTAATGAGCAGGGAATACATAGGATGTCACTGCTCAGAGCTACGTTTGGTTGTATGTGTGTGAGCGTGTGTGTGTGTGCAACATTTAGTGAGACATTTATGTTTCTGCTCCCAGCTGTAACGCCTGAGCGCATGCTTGTACATGAACGTGAGAGTCAAAGAAAGTCCACCACTGTGAACAAAGGCGGCAGCTAAAAGAGTTATGACAACGTTTTGTGCAGGTGGATGGTATTCTCCATCTCTCTGACCTCTTTACTTTCTTTCCTCGACTTCCTCCTCTCTTTAAGTCCTACCTGCATTCTCCATTTCCCATTGATCAAAACTATCCATCCACATGAAGCAGCTTTTGAGTCAACAAAGAGATACAGTGATGTGAAGTGATGTGAGTAACCGAGGTTCACGTCAGGAATAGAGGGAAAAAAGCAAAAGAGAGATCCTGTTATGCCTTTTTTATGGAAGAAGTGTAGCATGATTTATCTGTGTTAGAGCTGCAGAAAATATCAAAGATTTATTGTGAGCCTGATATCAACATGTGCAATATCAAAATGGCGAAAGACTGCTCGGACCACAATAAATGGCAGTCTATTATACTTCCCAGTGGCACGCATTCAAGTAGAAAAAGGTTTTCCTTGAGGCTAGAGGAAAATGTTTTAAGGGGAGTACCTGATCAATATGGTACAATATTAATATGCAGCTAGGTTGGTCCATTGTCATTACTGCAGTTGTTGCAAGGAGCATTTTTGTTGTTGGAACAGAATTAATGCTTTTTAATTTTTTCCCCCTTTATCTGTATGCTTTTACCATCTTGGGTCCATATTATCTGCAAAACTGAAATAAATTAACACCATAAAGTGATGTATTTGTGTACATACTGCAACTTATATCTTAATGAAAATATTACACGACAGTGCTGCATATTTCATATTTTCTTAGTATAATACAGCCCAAGCCTCTGTTAACATAACAGACGTACCTCTTACGAATTAAACTCTCTTGAAAGGCAGGATTTAAAATACAATTGTCCTGATTCCAATACCGGCATTGGAAATACTCACAGATTCTGTAAAAAAATAAATAAATAATAGTATCAGGGCCTCCTGTGTGATATCCAATACCACAAAATAAGTTTCACAAACAGAATCCCAATTCTTTTTCATCATTCTAAAATAAAGCATAGGAAGTTATGCAATAACGCCTTGCAACTTCCTGTTTTGAGTCAGCAGTGAGATGTGACTAATGGTACTGAGCTAGGTATCTAGCATTGTGTTGGTGATATATTATTTCATGCTGGAACGTTCATGCATGCCAACTGCAGCCAACATCAGAGTTTATTTTTTTGAAACTAGGGACAGCAATAACAAGCAAAATTTTAGAATCTAATGTCCTGGAAGACCAGCTCACTTCAGTTGTCAGATTTGAACCCCTTAATTGAACACTTAGAGCATTGTACAGTTGGCTAGAGATACATCTCTAACACTATTCACCCAAAACTGCATGAAACTGTGATGGGACATATGTCATGTAAGATAAAAGATTTGTACCAATTTGTACCTCCGACAAGATGTATGACAAATGTATCAATATCGGAAAGAAAGGAAAATGTTATTGGCACAAAAATAGCTTCCTTTTTTAATTAATAATTTAACAAAATGTTCAAGCAAAATAAGTTGAAATTTTGCATAAGAGATGCTTTGAAAACATAAAATATCGAAAAACTGTCATATGCTTGTGTGCACAAATTAAATCCAGAACCACTAAAGCATTTATCTACACAGTGGAATGAACTACAGTAGTTGTTAGTAGTTGAGGAGTACGTTTTGAGACTCTAGCTTCACTCAGAGCCCATCTCACAGTCACAATGACATGACTGTGAGACAACAGATCTTATCAACATACATCTATACACAATACCTATCTTTTTGTAATTGCTGGCATGTATGCAATCAGTAAGATAAACTCCAATGGATCGTCACGTGATGCAAAAAACTATATCAGAAAAAGACTTCACTGTATGCAGGTTTTCGAAATGTTGCTTAAGTCTATGTTTTCACCATCCAACCACTCCCTTCCACCTCTTTAGTGCATGTGTGTTGGTGTCTATTTATGTGCCCATTATAGTATTTACTGATGACAGTCGTAGTGATAATGGGGGGCATCAGAGAACCAAGAGTTAGCCCCAGCTGTTCCTTTCTTTCCACATGCCCTCTGGACACACACCTCTTGCCAATAAGTGCCATAAACTATAGACATAAACACCCATAAGCACTCTTTTATCACCACTGTGCTTGATTATAAACACCTTGGCTGTAACTGCAGACGATGTAGAAAGATACTTCCACACACACCTTCAAACCCTTAGCTCCCAGGAGAGCAATACACACACTAGAAGAGGGGGTGGGGGTGGGGGGTTCTCTCCCCTATTACTCTAAAGAAGGGCTATAGTTGTGTATTTCTGTGTGTGTTGGTTGAATGTGCTCATAAAACCCTGAAGACTGAGCTGATTGAGAGCGTTATAAAAGGTCTATCAGCTGGTCCAATCACCTTGCACAGCCTCCAGGCAGGTCCAGAGCCAGGACAAAGGATCTGCCTGCCACTTCAACATTTACCTAAAGGCCTTCTACTTATAACCCTCCCCCTTTACTCTCATCCTCATCCAGGCTCTTCCACTCCAATTCATTTGCTTAATTGTGTAATTTTTAACCTTTTGTATTGAAACGGTGAACACTGACTAGCTGAGTGAAATTTCTTTTTCATCGTGTTTTGTTAATTTGATAGTCCACCTATTAGAGGCTTCAATTACATGAATATAAAGCACTATTTTAGGTGTGCGCTTACAGAAATAGAAAAACATATGCATGAAACCACCTGCTCTGACGTATTTGCATATGCATGTGTGAAGGGCCTTTTGCACGCACAGTGACATTATTAATTTCAAATTAACTCTTCGCTGCATAAAAAATGGATATGTGACCTGAGCATTTGTGAAAAGTATCAACTGCGTTAGTGTCAAGTTCGAAGTTTGAAGGTCTGCAGCAAATATCCCAACTTATTTGTTTCAACTATGAGGCCAAAGATCAGAGTTGAAGCTAGACTGGACCAGTCAGAATCGTGCTAAAGTAAAACACCATCCATCTGACACCATCAGGTTCATTGGCAGATATTAAACCTTTGTAAAGAAGGCAAGGCAAGTTTATTTGTATAGCACATTTTATACGTTATGGCAACTTAAAAGTGCTTCACAAAGGCATTAAGACAAAAAAATTGAAATAATAAATAAATAAAAACAATAATAAAATAAAATAAAACTGATATGGACATAAAAATGAGTAAAAACAGAGAATAGTAAAAACAGTGCAATAAAATTCAACTAAAGAAAGGCCCAGGAAATCAGTAGTTTTTTCTAAATGCAGCATAGTAGCTAAATGCATTTTCACCCTGTTTGGTCTTAACTGGAGGTTCTACCAGCTGACTGCTACCTAAAGATCTCAGAGCTCTACTTGGTTTATATTCTACAAGACCAGTAATGTATTCCTGCCCCATATTATTAAGTGATTTGTAAAATAACAACAACACTTTCTGCAGGTAACTGGTAGGCAGCAGAAGGTTCTCAGAACAGGACTAATGTGCTCAGTTTTTCTGGTTCTTGTGAGGACTCTGGCAGCAGCATTCTGGATAAGCTGAAGCTGTCTGATTGTCTTTTTGGGAAGACCAGATAAAAGAGCATTACAGTAGTCAAGTCTGCTGGGGATATGAAGGCATGCATGAGCTCCTCTAAATCAGCTCTGGACATGAGATCTCTGGCTCTGGAGATTTGTTTGAAGCTGTGAAAAGCTGTCTTAGTTACAGCCTTGATGTGGCTGCTGAAGTTCAGACAGGCAAACTGTTTCAGCCAAAATAATCCCAAGATGATTCTTTTTTTCCAACAAGCTATATCATCGTCATTACATCCAATTAAATTTTAACCAAAAATTTCTGCTTGTTGGAATAACTGGCTTGTTGGAAAATCTTCCTCACAGATCTTTGTGCAGACACACTAGAGAAAGTGCCAACAAGTATTTTGCCTGGTGGCACCAAAGCGCAGTGGCCTGGTGGTTAACACTGATGTCTCACAGCAAGAAAGTTCCTGGTTTGGTGCCCAGCGGGAGTCTTTCTGTGTGGTGCACGTTCTCCCCATGCTTGGGTGGGTTTTCCGCAGGTACTCCCACTTAAGGGGGTATAGATAACAGATGGATGGCACCATAGCAAGCGTTGATAAATGGCAGAAAAGGAACTAAATAAATAAATAAATAAATAAAATACTATTATTGAAGTATTCAATACAAGTCAAAGAATGACTGGATAACCTTTTGCTTTAATCGTTCTGCAATCAAAATGTTTTTATTAAGAGAAAATAATCCCACAGGGCAAGGGGGAAGGTCTCTGTCAGGCATAGATTATGCTACTGCTGTGTCCCATGAGGATGACACCAACTGACAAGACGGCTATGACCAATAAAATGACGAAAGAGGAAGGTAAGATAAGAAATGGAGTTAAAGAGAGGTCACTCACTCCCTCCTCATTCCTAACCACGTCAAAAAGTCCACACAAAACTTGTGCTCCATTAGCTCTTACAGATCTATACCTAATATTATGAGCAATTTCTTTCACTTTATTTTTTCATCTCCTCATCATTCTTCTATATAAACATAAACTAAAGAACTCCTCTGAATTTCTGTACCTTCTGAATTCAAATCAAGTTCGGATGAAGAAAGACACAAAGATAACAAAAAGCTTGAAGTCAACTAAAAAGCATGAAATACAATTCTGTATGAATAACAGATGTCATCTGTTTAAGTTTCAACTTATGTTTGAATGCGAGACCTTTAAGGGTATAATGTCTCTCATGGATCAAACTGTACGCCTATGTTCAAAAACACTGGTTTCTGTTCTCTATACTTCACTACACCTTAAAGAATAAGAGTAAAGGAACTGACAGAAACACGTGGATAACTATAACAAGAAGTACCATAAGTGTTACTAGCTCCCACAATCAAATGCTTCAAAGCGCAGCCGCAAAATTATTATTCTTAAATATCTGCGTGTGAATGAGTCAGACCAAATAGAAATGTTAGCATTATAAACTGCAGAAAGAAAAACCCTCAAGTGTTACATTAAATGTCTGTGGAACTGCACGTTTGTGTACATTAGTGTGCGAGTCCCCATGCCGGTCACATCACTACACTGATGTTCAAAGAAGCCACAAGTGAGACGGCAATTTGATTGACAGGTTTAGCCAACTAGTGCGCCAATTGTCGCTTGGCATTTGAGTCAGTGTTGCGTCATTTTGCTTACAACCGTTTGTGGTCAAAAGGTAAACATCAACTTGGGCTGTACGTTTCATGCTACACAACTGAAGATTAGGCTGTCTCTGTTTATCAGAAAGATGACATCAATTCTTAAGCATTAACCCCTTCTCTGGGGGCGGAGTCAGAGAAGTTTAATTTGAAATGAGCATGTGTGCATCCTGTCAGTGGACATTCATCGTGCATATTAACTAAATAATTAAATCTACTTTCTTCATAAATAACTCCTCCTTTCTGATATAAGCCAACTGGAGAACTGACAGAGACAAATTCTGTGGTGTCTGCAGGCAGATTTTAAATTTCAAGAAGGCTTTGGTGCCAACATTTGACACAGTTCCCTGTCAGAGTGCGCTCAGACAAACAACGAGTGTCTGGCTGACTGTGTTTGCCACAACTGATTTCATATGCTAGTGCAAGTTCGCCACACTGCCTGTTCTACAATGCCAGCACACAGCTCAGCAGTGGGCTAACATCTCTCTCAGTCAGTAAGAGGAAAAACAGTCCCTCTCTCTCTCACACACACACATAAAGCAGGCAGAAGGTGAAAGAAGACAAAGGAAGAGAGGGAGGGCCAGAGTGTTGGAGGGTGGAAGAGCACAGATCATGGGGGAACGAAGGGGGGGAGAATGAGCGGGAAAGCAGAGATGAAGAAAGCAAGATAGAATACAGATTGCCAAGGGAGGTGAAAGCAGGAGGGGAAAAAGATGGGGAGGGGGAAGAAAGAATGAAAGAAATAAAGAAAGAAACGCTGGAAAGCTCATGCAGTCATCTGGGCAAAGAGAACAATGAAAAAGAGATGAAGGGAGTTAAAAGAAAGCAGAAATCTTGGACAGAGAGAGAAGAAAGAAATGTACCCTAAGTAAGAGAAACAATGACAAAGTAGTGCATTAAAGAACGAGGGAGGAAGTGGAGGAGGTTTTCCGTTTGCTTCAGTGAAAACCTGGACAGAATTGTTTATTAATAGAAAAATCTGCTATCAAACAAACCACCAAATCTGACTCACTACAGGTCCATATACATTGTGAGCGATGGTGACAGATGTTACAAAACATCGAACATGGCAAAGCGCGTCACAAGATGCAAAAACAACTTTCTTTTTTTCTTTTTTTTTCTTTTTTTATTGCATTCAAGTTTGTGGGAGTATAACTGACCAACTCTCACACAAAGAGAGTAGAAGTGGAAGAAAGCTTGTGTTTACATTGATGTCAGTGGGGGATCATGAATTATGCATGCCATATGGGTGGTGTGGCTGTACAGCATGTGCATGTGTGCATATTTGCAGACCTAAACTCCTGAAAATGCTTTTGTGTTTGTCTAACGGGTGTTAAGTTTCCACCCATCCAGGCTGTGAGTCTCACATGGCTACAAGGGAAAAATTATGAGAGTGCGCTTTAAGAGAGACGCAGAGAGAGAGAGATAGAGAGAAGCCGCTGGTAAACACATCCATTTTCAGCTCACGGTGAGGTAATGCTGCCAGAGCTACCACAATCTACAAAAATATACACAAATGCAAAATTACACACAAAGTTATGCAGCTGCACAGCCCTGTAGTTTGGCACAAGATTGTAGCCCAACCCCAACCCTAAAAATTACTGCACATACACACACGTCCATTCAACCCCGCATGGGAGACGAGTTGAGCATGTGGAATCCAAGTCAAAACAATAACAACCTCATCTGCAGATGCTGGCAACTCATGTGACCGAAGCCACTGGCTCTAATTGTTTACAAGCATTAACAGGGGAAAAGCTGCGATGAATCTATAGTTTGAGCAAACTGCTGCTTTATTGATATTAAGAGCTCTCCGACAATGGAGCTTTCTCTACTATGAGGTAAACAAGAGATGGTCTGAATGACCTCTTCAGATGGAGGGGGCAACAGTACCAGCTGTCTTTTAACTGAATTCCACTGCCACCCTCAATGTAACCCCCCTTTCTAACACACACACATACACAAACACACATAATGGACCTTGGGGCTCAAAGTATTGATGCTTACCGTTTATCCACTTGCAAGCTGTTCAATGTAGCATCAACAGGCGACCTGAACATGAGTATAATTGTGGAAAAACTAACCTTATCTAGTAGTGTTTGCACAGTAAGCACTACTTGCCAGACCACAGGTGAAACTATTGGAGCTAAAAACAAACGTCTACAAAGAACAAAGGAGACAGAGAAGTCAGTGTGTGGAAAAGAGACATAAATAATATTACAGAAGCCCCCTACAGAGAAGAGATAGGGCACTGAAGCTTTATCCTATTTGATGGTTGGGTTGCGTGTGGAAATGGCCAATTATGATGGTATATGTGATGGTATGGTATTGGTATGATTATGAAACAGCTGGGCTCCTCCATTTAAAGTCTTTCCACCACGGAGTGAAATGTTTTATCATCCTCACTTTTAAGAGAAATACAAAGTTGAGGACAGCGTGCAGGCATCTGGACACAAATATCAGGGATCAAAAGATCTTTTAAATTTTCAAAATATAATTAACTCCAATTGTAGTAAATTAATCTTATAAGCTCCTCTGCAAAGCTTTTATTTTAGATAAGATGGCCAATATGTACCATTTCTTTTTCTCCAAGTCAATAAACCGAAACCCAACAGATGAATTATGTTGCCTGGTTTCTTGTACAGTTCTGGTCTGCTGCCTACTGGCAGCTTTTGATCTTATAGGGGGCAGAGAGACCACGCAGGCCCCTGATTAAATTATAAAGTAAAAGGATATTCTACCGTTCCTATTTGACGACTGTCTACATACACATATATATATATGTGTGTGTGTGTGTGTGTATATATATTTATATGGGCCCAACCAGACGGATCTTAGACGTCTTTAATGCTACCTTAAAACAGAATAAGGTCTTTGTGTGGAGGACATCTGAGGCACAGGTTTGATTAGGTTTGTAGCTTATTTCATAGGAGCATTTCTATAATTTATTTCACATAAATCTATTACTCCCTAAAAACAAATAAGACTCATTCAGAATCACAACTTAAAGTGTGCGCTCTTGGCACTGGTGTAAAAAAAAAAAAAAGAAAAAAGAAAAAAGAAGAAGATCAGTTTGAAGGTGAAATTACATGCAGCCACCCTAAACACATTATAGTCTTGCCCATGGTGTAAATATCTTTCATACATCTGTTGGACCAGAAGGTGCATTCATACGACACATGGGAACACTTGTACAGACTTCATGATTGTGATTCATGACTGGAGCTGAGATTGCATCAAGGCACATAATTTAAAGGTACAAAGATGCTAAACATCTTTCATTTTTGGTGGTCGGGACTGTAAAACTGGAATATGCTTTTAAATAATAACTTAAACCATTTAAAATCATGACAGTAATATATATGAAAAGAAAACATGCTTTTAAAAAGCAGTTGTCTGATGGTTAAAGGCACTTTATGGATTCTGCAACTGTGTAGTCATGTCTTAAATATTTGGCTCTAGCTGTTTTTCACTCCCTTGCTGTTGGGTTTTCAGTTGGTGTTTGGTCATTTTGCATCATGAAATGCATTTTCTTTCTACTTTTTCTGAAAATTTGTGCTTCCTGCTCAGTCAACTTTGCAAAATGGTTTCAATTTTGCCCTATTAAATATTGTGAAATGTTACTCATTTATTTTATGTTCTGATATGTTTTAGTTGGTATGATTTTAGACCTCGGGGCGAGTGTATTTTTCTTTCCAGAAGCAATAACAGTAAGCGACGAAAGATACCCCAGACTGCCGATAATTTGTGATGACTGGTGTCGTTCATTTAACTAGTACAAACACTGCCGACGATAACAAAGAAGTGTGGTGGTCAAAACGCTGCTTGAGAAACTACTTTGAAACAACATCGTGTTTTTTTTTTCCCTGGAGGCCACCCTTTTCAAAGAACAAAGACCTCTGTTTTCTAACATGATTAGACTCTGAGGGGGGCCTGGCTCTCAGCGTGAGACAGAGAAAAATGCGGTAGGTGAATCATAGGCTGGACTGATGCGTTCACTGGTTTGATTAAGATGAAGATACCCAAAGCATGTGATATAATATACCATGAACTGGCAGCATCAATAACCAATACTATTATGTTTTTAAAGTAAAAGCTTTTATACATTAAAAGACAACAAAGTCTCAATGAAAGAATAAGGTAATAGTTTCTTTTGAAAAGGCGTGCCTCTGTGAAACTACGGTAAGTTACTTTACCTGATGCACACAACAAAATATGTAAACACAACTGCAGATTAACTAAGCACATGAAATATTACAGTGTTGCTCATTTCATAAAACTAAGCAAAAAGAAAAAAAAAAGACCACTTGTAGCAATATCTTTAACTTACTGTTTTAGTCATTGTGGAGAAATGTATATTATACACAGTAAACTGTGAATAAAAACTGTCGCTTTCAGGTCAGAATTTGGATTGGACCATTGCAGCACATGCCTTGGTTGTCCTGTTACATGATCCAGTTTCAGCAAAAGTCTTAGCTGTTGGGACAGATGGCATCACATCTGACTGCAGAATACTTTGCTCTGCAGTTCATGGTCAACTCAATCACTACAAGGTGCTTATGTACCCTGACTGAAAAACAATCCCAAAATCATCTCTTCCATCACCATGCAGGACATTTGACTTTGTTTGTCCAAAAGAAATTGTTTCACAAGTCTTATGAATTATTGTTTCATTATAATAGTGAAGATTAGTTTTTGTTCCTCAGCCTTGTCTCTCCCCAGAGTTCTTCGGGAGAAAAAGGGAAGATTTCTGTTCATCCTCCTCAAGACAAGATAAGATATTTCTCTCTAAGCATTACACACTGTCTTGATGAGAAACAGCTCCTACGTGAAAAACTGCTCCACGCAGGCGTCGGCCTAAAACACATGTTACAGGTGTCTCACTCTGACGTCTCCAAATTTGAAAAGAAACAAAAACAAACAAATAATCTTCTACTCCTGCCATCGGACATAAATGTTTGAAGCATTTTCAAACACAAAACACCCCATCCTAGCACAATTTGGATATGTTTGCACAGGGATCATTTTAATTTAATCAAAAGCTCCCCGTGTGATTTTTTTTTTTTTTGGGCTCACCGTATGCGTGAGTACTTGTGCACCGGATACCAAACCTCATTACACAGATGAACATCTGTGTAATGTATGCTTCATACTGTGTCATCAATTTAAAAGCAACCTCACAAGATGTCAAGAGTGTAAGCGCATCTGCAAATTCCCTCGCCGTCCAGAAACGCTAATTTCCAGAGCCAACACACCGTGTAGTTCTGTGCGAAACAGAAAAAAATTGTGAGGCCCATGGTAAATCACGCAAAAGTTTGGTTTTTAAAAAGATTTTAAAAAGCAGCACGAATGCACATCCTCCTCCCCTGATCATTGTTTCATTCAGTCAATAGAAAAACCAACCCCCCCACATAAAAGTAGATTATATATGATTTTGAAAACAAGGTACCATGACGGAAAGCAAAGGGTGTGTGTGCAATGGATATGAGCAGAAATAAGTTTTGTTTCAACACATTAGAATGTGCGCAGCAACAAGCAGCAGCAAAGTCTGGTAGCTCTCAATTTTTACTTAGATTTTACTCATATTTTACTTTTTCTTTTGTTTTTGTCAATTGCTGATGGATATTTCTGTGGGGAGAAGAGTTTACTCAAGAGAAGAGCTTCTTTCATTGAAACGGAGCAAATCTGGAGGATACCACCCGATTCCATCTGAGTTAAAGAGGTGTTTTTGTGGTTGCCATGCTGGTGCAAAGATGAAGTTCTGGAAATGGAGATATAAGCCCTTTCTGCCATCGGTCATCATGGGAAATGTCAACTCTCTGCCCAACAAACGTGATGAGATGGAGATATTGGTGAAGACTCAAAAAGTATACCGTGAGTGCAGCCTTATGTG
>JBAMYA010044515.1:0-12424 GCA_037176975.1 Arrhamphus sclerolepis
GGGTGCCATCACTTACTCCCTGTCTCCAGTGTCCCCCCCCTCCCACCCCCCAAATGCTTCTGACGCCAATGGTTTTAGCCTTAACAAGTTTGAGCATTAAACTTTTGAGCAAAAGCATTAATTTTTAATGGTAAAGATTACATAACATAAGTTTGGTTATTAATTTAACACAACAATACAACAAAACAATAAAAGCTTTTAGTTCTCTATATAAGCAATTTTGGTGTATTGTTATTTTACACCAAAAAGTTAATATTAAATTTAAAAAAAATGTCACTTCAAAAGATTTTGTGGATTTTTGTGTTTATTTTTTTAAATAAAAATGTGAAATTGTCAAAATGTCAAAATTCTATTTTCATGCCATTAACTTGTAATTTTATGGAAAAAATATGATACACAACAAAAAGATGTAATAAGCTAAAAAGACACGATTTTGTGAAGTTTGTGATTCTACAACAAACTGTCATAATTTTAGGACAAATGGATGTTATTTGTAATTTTTTTTTTTATTGTATTGTTTTGTATAGGTCACTGTTTTTTTAAAATCTGCTACATTTTTAAATTAATCAATTACCAAAGAGAAGGAAAAGAAAGAGACTGGACCTAAATCCAGACTGGAACCAAACCCAGACTGGAAAGTAGAACTCAGCACAGACACACACAGATACAAAGACATGGACATGGTGGTGGTGTGTGGAGGGTTGTGGAGCTCGGCTGTACGTGAAACTAATTGGGGGGCATAGTAGGGATCTCCTACGATGGAGAAACAGCTGCTGAAAAGTAGTTTTCTTCTCCAGTTGGAGGTCAAAAGGGGAGGAGCTTGATACTCCCTGTGCAAGTGTCTCCAGCTGTCTGACTCACTAACTTGTCTTCCTCCAGTTAAAGGTTTTTATGTCCTTCCAGGTTTTCCATCCACCAGACCTCTCCAGGGTTTCCTGTTCACCCCCCAGCAGCCAGCAGACTTCCTGCCTCTGTCCTACCCAGAATTCCAGCCTTCCCCCTTCAGAAGCATCGGAACCAGTGGCCCCGACACCAGCTCGGCTATGAGGGCCACAGTTGGCCCGCTGGAGAACAGTGCACTGTGGGATACAGCCTACGGCGCCCGCCCAGCAAGGCTTGGAGCAGACCCATCATCGGGATCGTCGGGATACCAGTCTGGGGCCAGCCACACAGGTACGGGCCCAGAAATGAAGGTGAGGTTCTGACGGGTCAGAACCAGGTGTTCAGGTGTTCTTTTCTGCTGAAGGTTCAGACCTGATGAAGGAGCACCTGAAGGAGATCCGGACCCTGAGACAGAGACTGGAGGATTCCATCCAGACCAACGACCGTCTCCGACAGCAGCTGGAGGAGAGGCTGGCCCAGACTGGCGCTGAGAAAGGTAACCACCACTGAAGACAAAATAGCAAAAATAAAAATCAAATAAAAAATCAACCTCTGAAGATGAAAAAACAAAAAAACAAAACAAAACTGTGGATCATTAAGAGTTTAAACTTTTTTATGATTCTCACTGAGCAGGTGGACTCTCAAAGCTACAGGTGCTGGAGACGTTTTTTTCTTCTCGTTACTCACCCATGACTCCTCCCCTTTCAGGTGCTCCCACCAACATCTACATCCAGGGTCTGGACTCGGTGAGCCAGCTGTCCGCTCAGATCAAACTCCTGCAGGAGGAGAACGTGGGTCTGCAGACTCAGTTGAAGAAGATCACCAGAGGTACGTCCACCTGACCCAGAAATAAAACAACCACCAGCTGATTGTAGTTACTCTTCATTTTAGACAAACAGGCTCTCAGACAACAGCAGAATGTAACGTTTTTCACCTTAAATACTGAAGAAGTCCAAACCTGACGTGACTGCTCTGCTGTTAAAAGGCTTCAGGTATATTTAAGGCTAGAATAGATGGAAGGGATCCAAGAACAGACGAAAACATGTTGACCCACTGTCAAGCACGGCAGTGTAGTGGTCATGGTATGGGGTTGGAGCTCAGCCTCTTTGAAATGCTGTGGTGGACCTTCAGAGCTCTGACTCTCCACAAACATCAATGAACTGAAGCAGCGTGACCAGGAGATGTCAGCAGGTCTAAAGATGATTATTTTACACTAAAATAAGATGTTTATTTATTTTACACAGAAACAAGCTGTTTATTTTACACAAAAAGAAGTTTATTTTTTATCAAACAGAAAATCAGAGGCTGAATGAAAATGTCTGCCATGTGTCTCCTGCAGAGGGCAGTAGGGAGGCGGAGCAGCTCAGGGAGGCGGTGCGCTTGGAGAGCTCCAGGCTGAAGGAGGCGGAGCTGAATGCAGAGAGGTGGGCGGGGCAGAACAGGAAACTACAAGCTGAAGCTGAAGCTCACGGCCGGGAAATCTGCCAGCTGAAGCAGGACAGACAGAAGAACCAGGAGACCATCAACAGGTATGCTGGTGCTGGCTCACCACCTCTGAGGGACACCTGGACCCTGGCAGCACTGATTCCAGGATTAGGGATCTGAATCACTGATTTGATTGATTTGTTGGCAGGTTGCGGCATGAAGTCAGCATCCTCCAGCAGCAGCTGAGCGACAGTTGTAGTCTGGTCCAGACTCTGCAGAGTGAGCTGCAGACACGTGCACGTGAAGGTGCCCCAAACACACAGTCAGGTGAGACACATCCATGCTCAGCCAATCAGCTGCTGCCGTTCATCAGCCAATCAGCTGCTGTGCTGTAGTAGATCTTTGTCACTGCCATCACCTATGATCATGAACGGTGGGTCGTGAATGAAAGAACGAGATTGTGGATATAAGCAGTCGGAATGACTTTCCTCCGTAGGGTTGCTGAGCTCTCCTTTAGAGATACAGGTAGGAGGAGAAGTTCAGTCATCCAGGAGAGAATCAGAGTAGAGTCGCTGCTCCTCCACATGGAAAGGAGCCAGTTGAGGTGGTTCATCTGGTCAGCATGTCAAAATCAAGAGACAACCACAAGGCTGACCCAGGACACGCTGGAGGGATCATATCTCTTGGCTGGTCTGGGGACACCTCGTGTCCTCCTGTAGCAGCTGGAGGAGCTGGTGCAGCTGGAAGCCCCTGCAACCCGGATACGGATAAGAGGGAGTTAATGGATGGATTAATATTACAACTTTTTATCCAGAAATCGCACATTTTTGTTGTAAAATTACAACTGTAATGGAATTGTGTGTTTTGTTTTTTGTTTGTTTGTTTGTTTTGGGGGTGGTAAGACTGCTGCGATGATGGCGTAGTCATTGTCTTGTGAAGTCATAGATCAAAGGGGGAGGGGCTTGAGCTCCAAATCGAGGGTACCTGTGCATGTGCCTATCTAAACCTGAAGCAACTGAAATAACGCAGCAGATCCATTTGTGTCTTCAGGTGATGTGTTTGTGTGTTTGTGAACAGGTCAGGCTGCTGATGACACCAGAGCAGGACACAGCACCATGAACACTAAAGATCTACGTCTGGAGCAACAGCTGCAGCGGTACCTGAGTGGCCGGACCGACGCTCAGCCTGGAGCCCAGCACTATAGTGGTCAGTTTGAATCAAAGTGGCTGAAACCATCAGGATGGAAACATTCAGGTTCAGAAGATTTGATGATTTCTGTCCACAGATAATGCTCCATCTCCACCGGTGAGAGATAGCGGACTCATCAACCCTTCTTGTCCCCTACCACCTGTGCAGAACAAGGCTGGAGAGCAAGGAGCAGCTGACAGGGGTGAGAAGCTTGAGTTCAGATGTTTGTGAGATATGACCATCTACAATTTATCAGAAAAAAAAAACACCCTAGAAGAGAATATTCGGAGTCATGGAGCAGCTGAAGTTCAGCAGATGTTCTTTAACATCTAAAGCATAACTAAAGCATTAATCCACATGTGCCAAATCTGGCCCACCATTTCATCTTATCAAAGATGATCCTAAACTAGAACGTTTCTGATTCAGTTCTGACATCAAAAAGTGGAACAAGTGAGCTAGAGAGCAGCTGATTTATGTCAGAAAGTCAGGATTTAGTAAATGTTTGAAAAAGATTTGCAACTAAAAACTCCTCATTTTAATAAAATTTACTTTTGTGAGATTTTTGATTTTAGGACAAAAAGTTGATACTGAAAAATTAGAAACTATATGATTGTTATGTTATGTGAAAATGTTGCAAAAAGTGACATTTGTGATTGTACATTAAATTAGATTTTTTTTACATTTGTGAAAAATGTGATTTTATTACAGAAGCCTTAGTTTTACGGTACAAGACACAATTAAAAATAGTTTTGAGGTTATAAGACAAAAAATAGCTTTTTTTAATGAAAAAAATATGTGATGCATGATAATGTGACGTTATACAGCAAAAGCTTTTTCAATGAAAAGTCATTGTTTTAGATTTGCAATTATATAGAAAAAATGTGATTTTAGGAAAAAAAGCCACAATTAAATAAAATACAATAAAAGTTGTGAATTTTGTGAAAGTAAAAATGACTAATAATTTTTTAATTAATTAAGTAATTTATTATTATTATTATTGTTATTTTACAACTGAGTCCAGGAACTAATAGGGAATCTGACAACATGGTTGACAAAGTAAAGAATAACTGACCCTTTAACAGTAACCATGGTGATGATGTGGCCCTTTAATGGTAATCATGGTAATGATATGGCCCTTTATTGGTAACCATGGTGATAATGTGGCCCTTTCATGGTAACCATGGTCATGATGTGGCCCTTTAAAGGTAATCATGGTGATGTTGTGGCCCTTTAAAGATAATGATGGTGATGATGTAGCCCTTTAATGGTAACCATGACGATGATGTGCCCTGATGAAACAGAGTTTGACACCTCTGCCACCTCTCAAATACATCTTTTTGTTTTAAAATCAAACATTTTGGCAGGTGGAGCTTTTAAACCTCATTTTAAAACCACCTCACCACGTGTGATTAATTGATTTCATAGAAACATAAATAAATCATAAAAGCCGTCATATTCCTGATTCACCCATTGTCATCCTTTGCAGCCTCAGACAGAGTCTTCCCTAGCCGTGACGGCCGCCATGCATTGTGGGGTGGCAACCACTTGGAGGCACTGCAGCAGCAGGTCCTGGAGGGAACCGCCATCCTCCTGAAGATGGAGGCTGCCATCTCCTCTCTGAGTGGCTCCCAGAAGCCCCGCCAGCATCAGGTGAGAAACACCTGACAGGTCAGGTGATGCTGACAGTCACACTTCATCATAATAATTTATTATTCATTTCTTTTGCAGCCTTCAGACTCCAGATGTGTCCAGAAACTGCTGACAGACACCAGAACTCTGAAACGGGTCTTGCAAGAGGCCCATTCTCTGCTTCAGCTGTTCTGGAGAGCAGCGCAGCCTGACCCAGAGGAACCCCAGCAGATCAGAACCTCTTCAGAACTGCTTCAGAACCAGCCCAACCCAGAGGAACCCCAGCAGGTCAGAACCACTTCTGTTTTATTTTTCTGTTTTATTTGCTTTTATTCTTTTGCTGTCCCACTGAGTTGATTTTAAAGTGCTTTATAAATAAAATTGAGTTCATAATATAATATAATATAACAGCGTTTTGTTGTAGAATATCAAGGACTTTACATTTCAAAATCACAGATTTTGAAATATTTAACATTAAATCATCATTTTGTGTCATTAAAAACTGTAGACTGTAGATTTAATTATTTTGTAAAAATCACAAATTCTTCTTGTAAAACTTAGAACTAAAATGTTACCATTTGGACGTCAGAATGATCGACAGGACCTGACAGGTCAGAGGTCAAGGGGGACGGAGCTTTCAGTCTAGCTATCATTTTAACTCTTTCATCTGCTGACATCTGATTGGTGGAGGAAGGTTATCAATGACAGCAGAGTGAGTGGGGAGCAGGGGGGAGGAGCTCAGCTTTAAATGAGCTGGTGTTTGTTTTTCAGGAGATGTCTCTGAGGGAGGAGGTCGCTGCTCTCCAGCTGAAGCTCTCAGAGCGAGAGCAGGCTCTGAAGGACACGCTGGACAGGCTGAAGAGCTCCAACCTCACCAAGGACAGCATGGAGCGCTGCATTCTCAGCCAGCGTGAGTCATCAACACTTCCTCTACCAGAACCATCTGAACTTCTGCTGCTGTTCTCTGTAGAGATGATGAAGCTGTGACCCACCTTTGATTGTT
This sequence comes from Arrhamphus sclerolepis, assembly GCA_037176975.1. Lineage (NCBI taxonomy): Eukaryota > Metazoa > Chordata > Actinopteri > Beloniformes > Hemiramphidae > Arrhamphus > Arrhamphus sclerolepis. Next base: position 6,128 of record JBAMYA010044515.1, read on the forward strand.
TGTTGACAGTTTCAAGAACACGAGATGTCCTGAAGACAGCGAAGACCAACCTGCAGGTGAGTTCATGAGGAGAAGGAAGATCAGAAGGGGGAGGAGAAGTAAAGATTATGATGAAGATGATGGAGATGATGATAGTGATGATGATGAAGATTGTAATGGTGATGATGATGATGAAAATGTGATGTGATGTTTTTATGTGGGTTAAGCAAAAGACGTGGATGTGAAAAATGATTGAAAGAGTTGAATCAGAATTTTATTTTATTCTGCAAAGCTACACAGTGGATGATGACATCATCAGAGTGCAGGCAGTCGCAGGAAATTTTCTCGAAGCCAATAAATCACAATAAATCTTCATGTATCTATGTATGTATGTATGTTATATTCCAAGGTCTCATCACCCGTTTAAACTTTGAATGAAGTCTCCATACTGGAATATGGCAGAGCTATAGAACTTCAAAGAGGGCTGGGGGTTTGTCCTGATTTCTCCGGAATTCAGCCAAACTCCATTCATTTCAATGGGGCTTCTATTTTTTTCGCAATCTTTTGCAATTTTCGCTAACATCGTTCAACGAACCACTACGAAAAGTCATGGCATACCAATCCCGAGTCAGTCATTTTGATGTGTTTTTTGTTGGGTTTTTCTCAAAACTGCTGGTCATGAAAACTTTGTACATTTTGTACAGAAATGGAAGAATAAGCCGTGGAATACAGGGAATAGGCACCGATTAATAACAAAATCTTATATAAGAAACAGAGAACATAAAAATTATAAACAGTATGCATAATAAAAAATATGCATGAGAAAAAGAGAGAGAAATATATATGTGCACAACAGAGAAACACTATTCACATGAAAACCTCATGTTGTGTAGTAAAATACATACATCACACTGAATATTGAAGATAAGCAACGGTTTAAAGTACAGTTAGTGGATCTGCTGGGACCAGTTAGTGGATCTAAACGAGGGCGATCTTGATTGTAATGGTGGTGGTGATGATGATGATGATGAAGATTATCCACTTCCTGTTCTGATCATCTCTCTTTCTGTTCACTCGGTTCCTGCTGAGTCTCCTCAGGAGAACACAGTCAGGATCTCCTCCTTCCTCCCCCCTCCCTCTTCCTCATCTTCCTCCTCTTCCTCACCCCCCTGGCCTCTTAAAGGTATAGTCTGCTGGCTTTGCTGTGTGCTGATTGGTCCTCCTAACAGAATAATCCATCTGATTTTAATGATGTGTCTTGTTGTGCTGTTAACCCTACTAATCAGTGTGACTGGTTCTGGAGATCTGTAAGGTTCTGGTTGGTCTGTAAGGTTCTGGTTATGTTGATCTGGAAGGCTTTGTTAGTCTGTGAGGTTCTGGTTGGTCTGGAAAGTTCTGGTGGTCTGGAAGGTTCTGGTTCTATTGGTCTACGAGGTTCTGTTGGTGTGGAAGGTTGTGGTTCTCTGGAAGGCTCTGTCTGGATGGCTCTGGTTGGTCTGGAAGGTTCTGATTGGTCTAGAAGGTTCTGGTTCTGTTGTTCTGGAATGTTCTGGCTCTGATGGCCTGGGACATTCTAGATGGTCTGGAATGTTATAGTTCTGGTTGGTTTGGAAGGTTCAAGTTGGTCTGGAAGGCTCTGTTAGTCTGGAAGGTTCTGGTGGTCTGGAAGGCTCTGGTTGGTCTGAGTAGTTCTGGTTGTTCTGGAAGGAACATTCTGGATGGTCTGGAATGTTCTAGTTCTGGTTGGCTTGGAAGGTTCAAGTTAGACTGGAAGGTTCTGTTTCTTGTAGTCTGGATGGTTCAGGTGGTCTGGAAGGTTCTTGTGGTCTGAAATGTTCTATTTTTGGTTATCTGGAAGGTTCTGATGGTCTGGAAGATTTTGGTGGTCTAGATGGTTTTGGTGGTCTCAAAAGTTCTGGTTGGTCTGGATAGTTCTGGTTCTGGTGGTCTGGAAGGTTCTGAGGGTCTGGAAGGTTCTGGTGGTCTCAAAGGTTCTGTTGGTCAGGAAGGTTCTGGTTGGTCTAGAAGATTCTGGTGGTCTAGATGGTTTTGGTGGTCTCAAAGGTTCTGGTTGGTCTGGATAGTTCTGGTTCTGGTGGTCTGGAAGGTTCTGGTTGGTCTAGAAAGTTCTGGTTCTGTTGGTCTGGAAGGCTCTGATGGTCTGGAAGGTTCTGAAGGTCTGGAAGATACTGGTTGGTCTGGAAGGTGCTGGTGCAGGTGGTCTGGAAGGTTCTGATAGTTTGGAGGTTTCTGTTTCTTGTAGTCTGGAAGGTTTAGGTGGTCTGGAAGGTTCAGGTGGTCTGGAAGGTTCTAGTGGTCTGGAAGGGTAAATTTCTCCTGTTGTTGGGTTAACCTCTGTGGGTTGAGCTTCCACTAAAGTGAGCTCTAATTGGCTGAATTGTCTCAGTTCATTGGTTCACGCCTCCTCTTTTGTCCTCCAGGTCAGAACCCAAGTGAGCTCCATCGCGTCTCCTTCTCTGCTGGTTGGCGTGTCGTGACGTCCCGACCTTCGTCATCCTCTTCCTCCTCTGCTACTCAGAGACGGCCTCACCAGCAGCAGCAGTGCCCCCTGCAGGCGGTCTTCCTGTAGTGCAGCAGCACCCCCTGCAGGCAGTCTTCCTGTGTCGCAGTAGTGCCCCCTGCAGGCGGTCTTTCTGTAACACAGCAGCATCCTGTTGGAGGATTCATCTGAGCTTCAGAACTGAGCTGGTGGTTTCTGGATGTGGATCACTGGACTCTTTCTGTTGGTGCTAACCCAGCAAAGATAAAACGTCAGATGAGAAAAAGCTGAGAGATCATGGAAAAGGAAAAAGACATTTCATTTCATTTTATTTCATTTTTACATTTTAGACCAGCAACACTTTTCATCACAAATTTTTAAAAATATGAAAAATCCCAAATTTCTTAACATCATAACTTTATAATAAAGAAAAGCACATTTTTGTCATAAAATCTCAAATTTCACAAACACAACTTTTTGACATCGAATTATGATTTTCTGTTGTAAAATTGTGAAATTTACAAAACTGTGACTTTTCTTAAACTGCTGAGGTCACTGAGGGGTGGATGAGATCCTCCCTGAGTTCCTCAAGGTTCTGGATGTTGTCAGGCTGTCCTGGTTGACACGTCTCTGCAACATGGCATGGACATCAAGGAGACTTGAATATGTTCTTCCAGGAATATGGGGTACTGGATCTGTAGTTACGGTCTCCCTGTAAAAACAGAACCAGAGTTTGGTCCACATTGCTGGTTGTAAGTCGGATTCACTTCCAGTGAGAGTTGGACTCCGTCAGGGCTGATCTTTGTCACTGATTTCACAGAATTTCTAGGAGTAGCCAAGGAGAGGAGAGGTTCTGGTTCAGTGGTATCAGGATTTCATCTCTGCTTTTTGTAGATGATGTGGTCCTGTTGGTTTCATCAGGTGGATCTTCAGCTCTCATTGGAGCAGTTTGCAGTTGAGTGTGAAGCGGTGGAGATGAGTATCAGCACCTCCAGATCTGAGACCATGGTTCTTAGTCAGAAAAAGTTGGAAGGTCCTCTCCAGGTTGGGAGTGAAGTTCTGTCTCAAGTGGAGGAGTTTAAGTATCTCTGGGTATTGTTCACGAGTGAGAGAAGAATGGAGCAGGAGATTGACAGACGCATCTGCAGTGACCCTAATCCTACTCTTCCCCGTTCTGTTGTGGTGAAGAGAGAGCTGAGCCAAAAGGCAAGACTCTGTTCACTGGTAGATCTTTGCTGCTACCCTCACCGACTGAAAGAATAAGACTGAAAGAATAAGATTGTGGATACATGTGGCTGAAATGTTTTTCCTCCATAGGGTGGCTGAACTCTACCTTAGAGACAGGAGAAATTCAGTCATCCGGGAGAGATTCAGTGTTGAGTCATTGTTGCTCCACTTTGAGATGAGCCAGTTGAGGTGGTTTGGGAATCTGAGGAGGATGTCCCCTGGATGCCTAGAGACACATTCCGGGCATGAATGACCAAAATGCCCCTGGCGAGATTACATCTCTGGGCCGGCCTTTGAAGTCTTTGGTAATCCGCCAGAAGAGCTGGAAGAGGTGGCCAGAGGTAGGGAGGTCTGGGCGTCTGCTCAGGCTGCTGCCCCACGACCCAGAACCGGATAAGTGGAACTTAATGGATGGATGATTGATGATAACAGTCTGGATGATCACTTTTGGTACTTTTGGTTGTAAGTAAGAATGGAAACAATTTACTTTTTTGAATGTGTTGCCGGTCTGAAATGTAAAAATGGACTTGTATTATAATCTTTTTTTTTTTTTTCAAAAATATGATTTGACCACCGGATAAAGAAATCCCAGAGTTGCTGGTAAAGATCACTTTCAACCAGCTGCCAGTCAGAAGCCACCTTCAGCTCTGCAGGTTCAGAGTGGAAATACTGGTTAAATCCAGTTGCTAGCAGCAGGAAAACAGGTTTAAAATCCTCTGTGGACGTCATGTTGTAGTTCTGGGACAGAATGTGAATTTGGTTGGAGCTTTTTGTGGAAATGAAACCACATTTCCTGTCAAACTCCACCAACATTTCAGCGAAACATAAATGAGGTCAAACAACTAAAAGCCACCAACTATGAGGTCGTCGAGAGGTCGATGATGTTTTACTGTTAAATTTGGCCATTCTGACTGCTGTCTGGCTGCTTATTTCCCTGCTGAAGCACCAACAAGCCCTATCATACACTGTCATAGGAATAAATCAGTAAACCAGCGTTGATGAGACAAACTAGTGAAACGGTCCAAAACTATTAAACTGGACCACAGTGTTACTTTTTAAAGATACTCAGAGTTTTTACGTTTTTCTGTTAGAACGGTTTGTGTTGGTTGAAATTTTTGTCTGGAGTAGATTTTTCTGTACCATAGCTGTTTGGTTTGTGCATGAAATGTGGCTTTACGGCCGTTAACTTTAACTCAAATATGCAATTTAGGGGTTTTCTGTGCAATATGGAGCTTGGATGTTACAGATGACAGGTTATGATCTGATCAGTTTCTCCAAAAAAAATTTACAAAACTTAAACTTTTTTCTTTTCTTTTTTTTTTAACTTCTGATGATGAAACAGCTGCTCTGCTCCACCTGGAGTCTACCAGGGAACTGTAGCCTGTGATGTCTATTTCAGGTCTCCAAAGGAACTTTTGGATAAATCAGTAGCTGTTGCTTAATTATTTATCTAATAGACTTTTATTGCCTGGACTAAAGGTGAAGTACAGACATTCTTTAGCCTCGGAATGGAGTATTTCTGAAGCAATAAGATGAACCAAAGCTTACAACTCTGCAGTTGTTGAATCAGGTGTGATCATGTCATTCCTGTAGAACCCCACCAGCTCATGTTTGTACATATTAAACTAAGTTTGAATGACACTTTTCAGTTGCCGTGGGAGACCTGGTGTATTTCTAATGCATGTTTCTCTTACTTCTATTGTTTTGGGGTAAAAAACAAACAAAAACAAAAACAAAAAACATCTTTTCAATAAAAAGAGACAAAACAACATCTGCTGTTGTTTGTATTTCTTCAATCGGTTGTTGTTGTTGTTTTTATGTTACACATTACTTGTTTTTATGTTTAAGTTTTTATGTTACGTGTCACGTTTTTGGCCAGAAGCAACACCTCTGGGCTCAGAGGCATCTGGGATGGACCGTCACCATGGAAACATGGATTGTACTAACTGTGTAGTACCACAAGGCTCTGTACGAGAACGTCTGCTTCTTCAGTTGCAACTGCTACCACTCAACGACATCTGGTGTGACTTCATACAAATATTAGATCAGAGGTGTCAAACTCTATTTCATCCTGGGCCACATTGTCACCAGGATTACTGTTAAAAGACCACATCATCACCATGGTTACCATTAAAGGGCAACATCGTCACCATGCTGTTATTCTTTACTTTCTCTACCAGCTATGTTGTCAGATTTCCCACTACTTCATGCAAATTTCACAAAATATGTTACTTTTATAAGAAAATATAGGCTTTTTGTACTAAAATCATCAAATTACACATAACACATAAATTACACATAAATAGCAAATACAAATAAAGCTGACTTTTTTTCTGTAACCTTGACAAAATTACAAAATTGAGTTTTGTATGTCAGTCACTTTTTATTGCATACTAACTTTTTAATGTCTGTATGTTTTTGTGTTTTATTACTATTTTATAGTCCATGTTTACCTCTTATTTGTTTTTAATTGCTATATATGTGTGTGTGATATGATATATTTCTACATAGACACACATACAATTCAATTTTCAGCTCTTTTCAACTTTTATTTATATATATATATATATATAAATATATAAGTACAAACA
>JBAMYA010044516.1:0-12423 GCA_037176975.1 Arrhamphus sclerolepis
GCTGATATATATATACACATATATATATATCAGCATATATATATGTATATATGTATATATATATACATATAAAAACAAGAGTATTGACCCCAAAACAGAATCCTGAAGAGCCCGGACCTCAAGTTCCTGACCCTGGACCTGGATCCAGACCAGTGCTGAACCTGAATCCAGTAGAAAACATTAAAATTCTGTTTCTTAAAAAAGAAAAAAAAAGAAAAAAAAGGATGTAGTCCAGCGGTCCCAGACTGAAATACGAAAGGAGACTCCATGAACACATACGAGAAGCAGCTGTCACAAACAGCTGATGGATGGATGGACAGATAAATAGATGGATGGATGGACAGATAAATAGATGGATGGATGGACAGATAAAGAGATGGATGGATGGATGGATGGATGGATGGACGGATATATAGATGGATGGATGGATGGCTGGACAGACGGAGGGATTGATGATGGATAAAAGGAAGAATGGCGGATGGATGGATGGATGAATAGATGGATGGATGGATGGATGGATGGACAGATGGATGGATAAATAGATGAATGGATGGATGGATGGACGGACGGAAGGATGGATGATGGATAAAAGGAAGAATGGCAGATGGATGGATGGATAGATAAATAGATGGATGGATGGATGGATGGACGGACGGAGGGATGGATGATGGATAAAAGGAAGAATGGCGGATGGATGGATGAATGGATGGATAAATAGATGGATGGATGGATGGATGGATAAATAGATGGATGGATGAATACTATTTTCATTATGATGTCACAGCAGCATAGCACTTTACAGCAACAATTAAACAATTAAATTATAGATATATAAACTATCAATAATCCAGATTAAAAACGACTAGATTAGATTTTTTTACTACATAGTTATATATAGTTATATAGCTTTTCTTCACTTTCTCTAAAGTCATAATAAATCTGATCATTTTCCTTCATGGTTTCATTTGTAACAGAATGCCCCCAGTGCATTTGCATGTTTGGAAATAAAATCTTACATTTTTTAGCTTTCCTCACTTTTTTAAACACACTGTTGTAATCTTGAACCGGATGCATATATGGATGCATATGAACATATTTGTAATATTTGTTTTAATGCGCCGCACTTTTATTCTGTTTCCATTTTGTTCCAGTTTTTTCTGATTTTAGGAAGTTAATAAAATAAGAGTTTCCCGTTAAATTGCCCCCCAAAAAAGCCCCAAAATATGAACTGAAGGCTGAACCAGAAAGTCCTGCTCAACATTTAAATCCTCCTTCAGCTCCAGTCCTTCATCTAGAAGCAGACCTGAACAGAAGCCACGACGCTGACCACCCACATCTGGTTCAGTGGGACGCTCATGAAGGTCTGTTCAACCCCCCAAACCCAGAGCTCCGCCCACCATCCTTCTACCTCACAGCAGAAGAAGTCGAGGAATAAGCAGAAGAATAAGGAGCTGCAGGAGCGCTGGTTTGAAAGGCAGCAGATAAATATAGAAGAGGAGAGCAGCAGTGAGGGCCAATTAGAGACTTGCCCTGGGTTGTCCTGTTATCTTCTCACACACAGCCTCTACCGCATGTACACACAAAGCTGCGCCCTGGGGAGTGCGCACGTGCACATGCACGCACAAACACATCATGTTTTATTAAAACACTGTGTGCTCAAGTGTCCATCACAGATATGTATTTACACACCGGGGAGATGTGATCTAACAGGGTCAGGAGCACAACTGAAGGGAGAACTTCATCTCACACATGTGGGCAGATGTGTATTATTTAAGACTAAAACTTTTAATCGCAGTTAATTAATGCGTTAACATGCCATAAAGCACCCAGCTGGTTGTTAAAAAGTTCTGTGGTTTACGACTGAATAAGCTGCAGCGAATGTGTGTCGGGCTACAGCAGCCATGTGATTGGACGAGGAAGGCAAGGGGCGGGATATGTGCGTGAATGACGGAAGCGTGTCCTTTCTTTTCTTTTTTTTTCCAAAAGTTGAGCGGAGTTGAACTTTTGACTTTTCTAGGCGTACATCAGCCAACCAGGTTGCGGTGAGCATTGGTGTGTAACTGCTTCCTCTGAACATCAGAACCATGAGATACGTCACTGATGTTGCACTGCAGGAGCTCCTCAATCCCACCAACATGTCTTCCATGCAGGACACAGAGTTCACGGACTCTGGGATGGGATGGCACATGACTTTTTTTTACTTTTTTAAAAAAAAATTAAGTTTCACGGTAGGTTCCTAAAGGTTCTGGCTCTTGTAGTCCTGGACTAACATAGGTGCCCTCCTGGCAGTGGAGCACTGGACCTGACTTATATCGTCCAAGGGTCCTGGTACTTAGTCCAAGTCCAACCAGTCCAGGTGTAACTGCTTCTCTTTGTAAGTATAAGACACTGGTACCCCTGTTAGCACTTCTACAAACCGAGCCAGAGTTTGGTCCACATCACAGGCAGCAGGTCAGACTCATACCTGGTGGAAGCTAAACTTCACCAGGTCTGTCCTGTCACTGATTATGGACTTTACTGGACAGCCGTGACACCAGCCAGATGATGTGATCCTGTAAAGGTCACCAACCTTCAGTCTTCAGCTCTTCCTGCAACAATGTGCAGCACAGCGTGAAGCTGCAAGGACGATAAAAAGCTGAAGCGTCATGGTCGCAAGGCCAGTTTACCCAGAAGGAACAAGGCATGACCTGCCTGGTCATGCCTTGTTCCTTCTGGAATTAAACATTTAAATGGGAGGAAAGAAAATCAGCTCCTCGTAGATGTTTCAAATCTCTTCTGGTCATAGCATCTCCTCTTCCAGGAGGACCAACCGCTGCTTCTCAAACTGCCACCACACACAGCTGGTTGGTGCTGCAGCCAATCAGAGCAGCAGATACGGTGAATAAGGCATCATGTTCTCCATGAAAGGAAACGTAGAAGGTGACAGCAGCCAAGACAAGCCACGGATGATCCAATTCTGCCTCTAATTCTTCTGTAAATTAACTACTTTATTGACCTCTGTGATGTGATGAGGTGTTTATTCATTTATTTAAATGTTTACTGGACAGGACACGTGCGTGAAACTTTGCTCCATAAAGAAATATAAGCTGGATGCCAGATTTCTGAGCTGTTATTCTTAATCTCAGTGGTGTCACTGCTGATTGTTTGGCCCCCAGCGGTTATTTAATAGGACACGTGAGTAAATATCATTGGAGGCATAAACGGCTGAGCTTCTTTTAGAATCAGAAAAGATCGATAATAGACAGAAACCATTTAAAAGTGCTTTTTAAAGTTTGGCAAAGTCATTTAATATGTCTATCAGATTGAAGTTGGGAATCTGAAGTAAAACCTGAAAGTTAATTTATTGACCTCGTCTATCTCTCTGCCATCAAAGCTCCTTTTCTTTTTAATGAGAACCACATCTTATTATAGATGAAAGTCAGATGAAAATGTTTGCGCTAACGTGACACACTAGATGTTTCTTCTCAGCGAGTTTTGCAGACTTTCATTGGCTGAAGGACGTGAGGAAGTTCAGGTGTGCTCTGATTTCCATAAGCATGCAAATATCATATTTGATTTCACAAAAGTTTCCTTTTGGCTGCGCCGTACTTGGGGTCACCACTGTGACGTCCCGCTTGGGAGCGTAAGCGCTACAACTAAGCCACTGAGGGGAGGAGTCATTGTTATACTGGAACTTGTGGAACAGAACTAGAACAGAAATGAAAACAGCTACCAGCATGTTTCCACTTGTCCTTTGAAACACGCCAGATTCTTCTCTATATTGTTTATTACAGATGAAGATGTAACAGTGGTGGTTTTCATTTCCTCAGTTCCATTTTAGCTGTTATTATTTATTATTTCTTTGCACGTTCTCCCCATGCCTGCGCAGGGCTCCTCTGGAGACTCCGGCTTTTCTCCAGGTAATCCTACTTTCTCCCACAACCCAGAAACATACATGTCAGGTTACTTTGTGACTCTAATTTGCTTCTCCACATGTGGCAAACTGTCCAGATGTGCGTGGAGGGCCGGGACAGGCTCCAGCAGGCCCCTGGGAGCCTGAACGACAGTTACCGGGTATAGATGTTGGATGGTTTATTCATTTATTTTCCTCTTTTTGATGAGGCAGACCGACATCTAGCTGCACTGGTTTACAATAATTATAATACCCGTCTCCCACATTAACCAGTGACTGACACAAAATCTGAATGTTTACTTGTCCATTACTGACTTAAAAGTTACAAAACCGGTGGGAATCAGGTGGAAACAAATAAAACGTGTAAAGTTGTGTCCACAGATTCATCTGCTCTGCCTGTAAGTGTCGGAAAATACAATGCATTTATTTTTTTCAAATAATGTTCCAGTCAGCTGTGATAAATAATAAACACAAAAATAAAGATGTGATGTGTGAGCAGAGCTTTCTCGTGACAATACACGAACAAACAATTAATAAATATTAAACGGAGCAAGGAAAAGATGCCATCAACTGTTTGGATAAATGTTAACAGTTGAACAGTTCCAGTCATCTGGTCCTCAACCTTAACTTTCAGCAACATTTAGCAACAATAGTGACCTAAATGCAAAAATTACAACTGATGAGGAGATAAAACTACATAAACAAGCAAAAAAAAAAAAAACATACATTATTTCTCTTCACCTGGTCAGCCGACACCTCCGGTTGTCCTGCAGGCGTCTTTCTCGTTTCTGTACATCCTACAAACAGATGCTCGTGTAGAACGGCAACCAAACAGCTCAAAACTGAAAAGGTTTCTTTGTGCTGCTTTAAGAAGGTGTTTCCATGTAAATAATGGATGAAGTCTCCGGTCGTGGGACAAGATCCGAGCCGACCGGTAAAGCTCTCTGTTTCCTGATCGATCTGCGTTCAAACCTAATCGACATGCCGACGTTTGGTCGCAAACTGCCAATCAAACGAACGAGCTGATTACTTTTAAAGCCCTAAACCTGTGAACTGAAGAGGATTTTTATTTGTGTCGAGTAAAAACAACTCTTGTGCATTTGTTTGTGTTGTGTTGAAAACGCAGCCTGAAGTCTGGCTTCCACCTCCTTCAAACAGCCAGGTCACCGTGGGAACAACATCCGCACCAAACGCTCAGCGCCGAAGCTGCGTCAGGACAAACCGTATCAGTCGTCTCCCCTGACGATAGATTATCTGCCCTGCTCTCTTTACTCCTGCCATCAACGCTCCTCTCTTTCTGCTTTCACCAGCTCTCGTCTCAGATTTCCTGCTCTCTCCATCCCCCCTCTGACCTCCTCTTCCTTTGGCGAAAAAAACAAAAAAAAAACATGTTTAACAGCATCACAGTGTTGCAGTTTAGGGGCCACGAGACCAGAACTTATTCATCAGGAGACATTTTAAATAGAGACATCAGGAGGTAAAGGTTGTGTCGAACCTGTGGTCACCTTCCTCCTAATTATACGCAGCAAAATGAAAAATATGTGAAGAATAAGTGGCATTTTGGGGCAAACTGCAGGTGAATGTCACCTCATTAAATGAAAGAATCACCACTTTGTAACATATATAAGACGCTGAAACTGCACCTCCACATGTGACCTGGCTATTAGCCACATATAGAAGCAGCCAGGCACAACTAATCAATGTGGTCTGATTAATTGATCCTCAGTGTGTGAAAACCTCGACGTGTTGAACGTTTGCGACTCTTAAGTATTCAGATATGTGTGAACACAATTAAAAATGCAAAGATCTCAGAGAAATGGGCGATAAGACCACACGCTTATTTTGTTTTATTTCTATCTTAATTTTATTATTGTAGTTTATCTCATTTTTAAGTTTTTTCAAATTTATTTTTGAGCGAGAGAGAAACTTTGAATGTGACCTCGATTACGATTATTGGACAATGTTTTTTTTTTGTTCTCATAAATCACTGGCGATGTTTTCAGTCGCAAACATGATCAACTATAAAAGGTATTAAAACTGCGACTGAGAGTATCATGAAAGTAAATATCTGTGTGGTTTTAAAGTAGGTGGTGAACATGAGCAGACACAGAGGAGAATGAAATGAAAGAAAAGAAGAGCATGAAATAACTGATTAAAGTTGCTTTAGGTTCTGAAGATCAGCTTCTTTCTTTTTGGATAAATTGCGCAACCCTACTGCACCCTGTGTGTACTCAGTATGATGCAGTATGTACTGCATACTTGTCAATACCATGTGGTCAATGACATAACTGCCAGTCACATGACCACTGTGACCTCCTTTAGCTAAACTGGCCAATTACATTAAGATACAATAATCTTTTAATGATACCTGGAGGGAAATTTAGTAGTATGAAATATATCATGGGATGTCAGACTTGCATACGTCATCCTACCACGTTGTAGCAAAACCAGTGCGTAATGGTGTAGTATGTGGTTTTAAAGCAGCCATGGTGTTATAATTGTCCAGTCAAAGTAGAGAAGTTGACTTGGTTGAGATGTTGTGGTGTTACCATGGCGTTACCTCAAATACTCACTGAGTAAATACTGTAAATGTTTGTTCTTTAGGCGGACATCCGGTTTTCAGCTTTGGTATCTGATTATTTTCTTTTCTTTCATAAACAGTCTACATGCACATTAATCCCAAGATGTTGCTGCTACAGAGCTCAGACCCACATAGTTTATTTAGTTTTTCTTTTAGTTTTAAATGACTAGAATGTGGCATGTGTTATGTATCTGTTGTACTTAACCTCAGTTTAAGACTTGGTAAGTTTTTAAATTACATAAAATCAGAATTGGCATTCTAATGAGGAAACGTTAATATGGATTTGACAAGTTGCAAAAGCTGTGAGCGTGTCAGGTTTGTTATTTTTGTTTGTTTTTTTATCACCACACCATGTGACACTGACATCCAATTTTCACAATTAACGCCTCCAACATGTGCAAGCTATTCCCAGCAGAAAGCAAAGTATCCCAGTGGGGTTAAGATTATAGAAACGAACAGCAGCCAGGATGTGCACAGCTGTACAAACTACATGTCACTGATGAGCAGTGATGCTTTGTAGCAGTTGCTCTCTTCTGACTGTTTCACCGGTTCGTGCAGGATGACGTGCGTCATGATAATCACTCGATAGAAGGAAGCTGAACGACCCATCTTAAAACCTGTGACAAGCCGTGACCCTGGATCTGGATGCATGTGGCTCCACCCACTGACGCAGTTTTCTGCCTTTTAAAAAACATATCAGCAGAACAAGTGAAATGTAGACTTTCAGCCACTTATATACTGCGCTGTATGTTAGCATGTGGCTAACACAGTGTTACCATGCCTCCTAAACATTTTCGAGTTTACGCCAAAGCTAGGCTTGAACCTTCAACAAAGTCGAAACTTCAACTGATCCAGTAAAACTGCTGGGAACTAGCATGCTATGATGTTAATAGTTTTAGCTGTTTATCAGTACAGCCAACATGAAATTCACTGTTTGACGTACAAAACTGACTGTGACACCCATAAAAAATACTATTTTTTTATTGTAATAAATAAAATTCATTTAGTGAAACCTGTCATCTTTTCAGTGTTTGAAAGGCACTGAAGTGATTATTTCATGTCAACCATCAAGCTATGGATGTCCTGGAACCAGTTGGTGACATTCGGAGGAACATCCCAGCAGCCTAAATGAGCAACTAAAACCTGATGTATAATATTGCAGTTTAACGAAATCAACAAGCAGAGACATGAATGTATTATTTTATATTTTATATTTAACCGTTATTTATCCAGGTGGGTCAATTGAGAACCAATTCTCATTTACAAAGACGACCTGGTTAAAATGACCACAAATCACATGATGTATGTGTGTGTGTTTGTATGTGTTCATATTCCTGTTCTGTATAATAATACAGGTGGATCATTATGCATAATGTGCATTAAAAAATGCAAGATCTTATACGAGAGTCCATATAAACAAACCAAATATGTGTGTTGAGATATGAGAAATGACAAAGATATGGCTCATACTGAATGACTTTTGAGCTCTGCTAAGATTAAAGCTAACCACACTGCAAAACGCAAAAGGGTAGATCATAAATTTACAGCTTGTTACACTGCTACTGAACATATATTGGACTGTGGCGACGACAGAAATAAAGCCGAGCGTATTTCAGGCTCTAAACGCAGCATCATGGCTGCATCCACCTCAGGCTGCTGCCAACATTTGATGGTCAGTCAAGAGCTTTCATTCGCCGTAGTGATGCTTCTAAGAAAGCATTTTTCTTCTTCATGAAGATCGTTTCTCCGTTGTATCTGGCGCTGTTGTTGCTAGGCTACTGTTCTGTGCAGTTAGCTGTTGGTTAGCTGGTTAGGCCGTCACACTCCGAGATGATCACTGCTGATATCCGTCGCTGTCTGTCTTTGGTCGTTGATCTTCGTGAGATCTACCACCACCTCCATCGTTTCTGAGCTTCGATGGAACATTTTTACCTCCACTGACCATCTTTAGTCTGAGACGATGAAATCGTACAACGTGAACCTGACCATAGACTTAAGCTTGAAGCAACACCATGTAAGATTGTGCTGTTTGGCGCCCTCTCTGGTTGAGGAGTATAATTGTCTGTTTCCATCATGGTAAATATTGTCACCTCATCTCCTGGATTATATTATGAAATAAACTATGAACCAGCAAGCAAACAAAGAACTTTAGTAAAACAACCTAATAGCAACCAAACTCAGATGGCAGGAAAAAATATGACTTACTAATCCAACAGCAACAAGGCTAGGACATCAGCTGACCTGCAGTCCTCTGTTTCACACCAGCGGTCGAATATTGACTGACGTACAGAAGCCTGCACAAACGCTCTCTCTTTCTTTTACTTGTCTTTTCTGACATAACAGAAATCTTCACGTTCTTCACCAGCTCTGCCATGATACTCGTAGAGATGATGTATGTTTGATCACTACATCTTATATTTAGCTTTTCGCTAAGTTCACATAGTAAACACTGTGATGAGTGCCGTAAATGTACACTTTGATTGGCAGCCTGGTTGTTGCCAGTGACACGGAGCGACATGCTGTTAGGGATTAGTGATTTGTCTTGTTATAAGCTGAACTACCGCTAGAGCTGTTGAGGACGACAGACCCAGACTCTGAAACTACGGGGACGGGGGACACGCGTGAGCAGTCGATAAAAACAGAAAAACTGTCAGTGTTGGATAATGCTGGTTTGGTTCCAATTTGTAGGATTTCAGTTTAAAGCACTGTTAAGTTTTAGTTAAGTTAGAGGTGAACCAGGACTTTATTTTAGATACACGGGTGGTGGGGGAACTAGGAGGGTGGGAGTTTGGTTTGCTAGAATGGTAGAGCTGGGTGTCATAGAAGTGGAAGTGAGGTAAGAAGTCCCAGGACTGAGCTCTGGGGCACACCTGATATAACGGGGGGGAACCTGAAGGACATGAGTTGGATGAACTGAGCTGTAGGTTCACTGCATAGGGTTAGATGTTAAGAACATAGCTTGTGTTTAAAAATAAGAACTTTCATGTTCAGGAGGTCTTCTGCTGAGCATGTTTTCATCATCTCTGCTGTAAATCCATGACTGTGACAGCTGTCTGCATCTGTTCTAACACCTGACTTTGCATCCTTACCTGCTGCAGGTTGTAATATGGTCTGCTGTAACATCTAATGCCGTCATGGAGCCCAAACCTCATCAGATGCGAAGCAGGTTCCATCTTCCGGTCAGACATTTCACTCATATAAATTTCTGCTCCTTGCAGACCACTGCTGACGGTGTTTCATATGTCATGTGTTTGAACTCTGTCTGGGTTTGCTTCTTTGTGATAACATCTGCAGGAGGCAAACCTCTGCTGACACAGAGATGTCCAGCCTCAGTGTCTGCTTGGGCTGCAGGGAAGGTTGAAGGAAAAGCTTAGTCCGATTATGAGGTGAGGTTCATTTCAAAAACTTTAAATGATTAACAAAACGTGATGATATAAAATGAATGTAGATAACCTAAGTAATCACTTGTAGAAATATGCGTAATCATGGTTGCAGGCTTCGGTTCCGGGGGGACACCAGATGTCTCTCTCACATCTCCAAGGCCTCGTCATGTGTTAATCTTTCTGCTAAGACTCCCATTCCCCATTTCTGGGCTCACTCACCATGAGCCACGATACAAGTAAACTTCGTGAACATTCAGCCTTAGAGATATTAGTCACAGAGACGTGGATCGATATAAAGAATCTGATTGTTTTTTTTAAAGCTGTTGTTTGATGGGACTCAGGAGACATCTGGAAGACAGGAAAACCATTCTCTGTATTTGTGAGAGACAGTTGATGAAGTTTATAGTATATGCTGTTGTGGCTGATCTGAACCATCCCTGAAGATGGATCTCCCATGATGCACTGGGCTCTCCCGTCCTGTGTCCTTACTGCTATTTCTTCTTGTCACTAATTTTGCGTCTCTTCTCAGGTATTATTTTCTGTCTCCTTGCATGGAAAAGGCCAACATGTCAAACTGACGAGAGCGTTTGAAGATAATCATAAACTTTGAATTAAACATTTGATTCAGTGCTGAAACTAAAAAGTGGAGATCAGCTTCTTTATGTCAGAAAGCCAATTTTACAATAAAAAGTTGATCGTTTTTTGTCTAAACTCA
This sequence comes from Arrhamphus sclerolepis, assembly GCA_037176975.1. NCBI lineage: Eukaryota > Metazoa > Chordata > Actinopteri > Beloniformes > Hemiramphidae > Arrhamphus > Arrhamphus sclerolepis. Next base: position 10,572 of record JBAMYA010044516.1, read on the forward strand.
TGATTTTTGTAAAATTACCCTTTTTATGACAAAAATTGGCAATTTTAGGACAAAAAGAATGATACAGAAATTGCAGTTTTTACTACTGTTGTACTTTTTGTCAAAATGTTGATATTTTCTATAAAAATAAATAAATAAAAAGTCTGAATTTTGTGACATTTGTTTTTGTACAATAAATAGTTTTGAATGTTGAAAAGAAAATCTCAATCTTTTTACAAAAAGACAATATTTTTTAAATGCTGGATTCAATTCAGAATAAATGTGAATTTAGTATAAAAGTATAAATTTTACGATAAAGGTGGACTAGTGTTCAAGTGAATGCGTCGCGTCTTTGTTGGAGTACGTGCAGGACTGACATGTCCCATGAAGGCAGGATGATGTGTTTCGTACGCGTATGCGTACGCGTACGGTTGTTAACAGCAGGTATATTCCAAGCTTCAGTGTGGCCCGCGCGCGTTTCTCAAACACACCTTTCTGCCGAGTTGTTGCACTTGCCGCGCTGGCCCTGGGCTTTCATATTTTTGTCACTCATGGGCTTCCATAGATCAGGCTTGTGACAGATTCCAGTGGACGTTTGTTGTCAAGTGTGCGTCTGTCTCCATAGACTACAACCCGGGCCAGGTTTTTCGTCTCTGACGGACGCACCGTAGATGATGTGCGTTACGGCAGGTCCGAGCCGTCCGTCAAAAGTTAACAAACGTTCAACTTGCAGCGCATCAATGCAGACGTCAGCCGGACAGAAAGATCGCCACTGAACTCGTAGCGAGCAGGTCTAGAGCAGCTTGTATTCATTTATGATCAGACCTGCATTAATGTGCAGTAAAAACTGTTTGTGGTTACAAAGAGGCGCAAGTTTCAGAAATAAACTTTGGGGCAGAGTGACAGAGTGGCTGAATCTGGTTTACTGGTTGACTTTTCACACAAAGTGCGGTGTAATTAGTGGAGTTTTATATGCATATTTTTGTACAAGAAAATGGAAAAATTGTAACATTTCTTTCTTTAAAGAGAAAACCAAGATGCAGTCTCCAAAACTGTGAATATAAAGTGTATAGAAAATGTAGCCTGTTATTCATTTCTTTTTTAAAATGTGCAATTCCTTACAACAGTAAGAAAATGTAACTTTAAATTAAGAACAAACTGAATTCTCCTCCAACTTTAATTTTATACAACTAACTCAGTCAAAATGTATTCAGCTTTTGCTGCTATTTCTTTAAACTAAGCAGCTAAATGTGATCTTTGGGGGAGTTTCTTTCTGTGTTGGACAGAAGCTTGGACACGATACCCAAGAATACGTCTCTTCTTTACACAAAGATCCCTTTTACACACACACAAAGAACAAATGAATAAAATCACCAAAACTAATCTTTTGATTGAATAATTCTTGTATGTGTTAACTTACTTACTTCAGTGCTTATGTTTGGGGTTTAATGAGATGCCACTTCACGCGCATGTAAATATACCTGAATTCAAACCACCAACTCTCTCATCTTGTTAACTGAACACAACTGAGCTGGCTCTGTCCATCAGAGAGGCTGACTCATGTCCTCTTTTAAGTCCTCTCTTAAAACACATTCATTCTTTTTGGCTTTTAACTCACTTTAGGACAACGATTTTATTCATTAACGAGTGACAGGTTGAGCCACTCTTTTAGGTTATTTTTAATTTTGTTTTCTTCCAGGTAGGCTGACCCATCCATCCATCCATCCATCATCTATACCCGCTTTGTCCTGTACAGGGTCACGGAGGTCTGCTGGAGCCGATCCCAGCTCACTTTGGGCGAAAGGCAGGGGTCCAGCCTGGACAGGTCGCCAGTCCATCGCAGGGCCACATTTAGACAGACAACCATTCACAC
>JBAMYA010044518.1:0-12419 GCA_037176975.1 Arrhamphus sclerolepis
GCTTCAGTCGTGCTTCAGTCGTCCTTCACTGGTCCTTCAGTCGTGCTTCAGTCGTCCTTCAGTCGTGCTTCAGTCGTGGTTCAGTCGTGCTTCAGTCGTCCTTCACTCGTGCTTCAGTCGTGCTTCAGTCGTCCTTCACTGGTCCTTCAGTCGTCCTTCAGTCGTGCTTCAGTCGTCCTTCAGTCGTCCTTCAGTCGTGCTTCAGTCGTCCTTCAGTCGTGCTTCAGTCGTCCTTCAGTCGTGCTTCAGTCGTGGTTCAGTCGTCCTTCAGACGTCCTTCAGTCGTGCTTCAGTCGTCCTTCACTCGTGCTTCAGTCGTGCTTCAGTCGTCCTTCACTGGTCCTTCAGTCGTGCTTCAGTCGTCCTTCAGTCGTGCTTCAGTCGTCCTTCAGTCGTGCTTCAGTCGTCATTCACTGGTCCTTCAGTCATGCTTCAGTTGTGCTTCAGTCGTCCTTCAGTCGTGCTTCAGTCGTCCTTCACTCGTGCTTCAGTCGTCTTTCACTCGTGCTTCAGTCGTCCTTCACTGGTCCTTCAGTCGTGCTTCAGTCGTCCTTCACTGGTCCTTCAGTCGTGCTTCAGTCGTCCTTCAGTCGTGCTTCAGTCTTGCTTCAGTTGTCCTTCACTGGTCCTTCAGTCGTGCTTCAGTCGTGCTGTGTGCCCGCGTATCCAGAAGACTTTGAGTATTTCTGATTGATCATCCAGAGGACACTTTTTACAACTTTGTATTTTTAATTGATGTTTATGCTACACTTTGACACACCAGACATATCACCTCCAGTTAAACTTTTCTGGTTATTTCTTCTTTATTCCTCTTTTAGTTTCGTGTCTCTGTACGTCCTTCATACACCCTGGCTTTTGGACATGCAGCACTCCATGCATCACACACGTACAAATGAACACACACACTTGCATAGAAAACACAGAGTACGCACCTGGCACGAGTCTTCCTGTGTCACAGCTTCAGTGTTCCGACAGGCTGACGCCATTGTTTTACCTCAACATTATATTCTACATTAAATATTCTATATTCTGTTTGCAATTATGCTTAACAACTTGTTAAAATGTTTAAATCATTATTGTACATCTCACTCCCATCTGGAAGACCATTCGAGAATGGAAATTTGCGCGTACACAGTATGCACGCTAAACGCTTCGGACATTCTTTTAATGATATGAATGGCCACAGGTCGTGTTAAATGTGTGTCCTCCTCGATCTGCTGTCAGTTCTTCAGCTCACCATCTGTGTTGCAAATGTGCTTCGTCTCTAGGAGGTGCATACACATGGGTCAGAGTTTCTGTAGAGGTGAACACTTTTCCCTGCCAATTATTTTGTCATAACTCCCTCCTTTGGAATGGGAAGTGGAGCATGCTCCTATCAAAGTCCATTTTGAGTGGACACAACGGTAATAAAGACAGAATATAAATTTCCCAGGAGATGTACTCTCTGTCCAGAGTAATAACAGCCTCTCATGTTTTCTTGTATTGATCCACGTCTACAAACACTTGTTTTGAGCGTCCTCAACACAAATGTCAGAGGTCAGGTCCGGCAGTCCCACAGCTGGCAGAAATTCAGCATTTTGTGTTGCTTTCTGTTTTTCTGCTGCCAGACAGTTCAGGAATTAATATTTGAAAAGCACAAAAGTGCAACCCTTAGACAACCTGAACTGTGTGCGGGTTCAGCCTGTGAAACCTATCAACCATCTTAAAAGTTGAAGTTCAGTCCAGGTACAAATAAGCACCAACCATTCACCACAGCATGACAACCTGAGCCGACCCTTTTGGATCCATTTTTAAATGAATGACTACTCTTATTTAATTTTGTTCACCTCTGTAGATTCTAACGAGATGCCACATCACTGCACCTGTAGATATTTAACTCTTACTGTGATCACCAGTCTTTCTAAGCTGCACTCACTTATGTGAGACAGTCCAGAGCCCAACAAATCACAAATAAAAACCCAGAATCTGTAACCAAGAAATCAAAATCTGTTACTGAGACTTCAGTCTCTTTTTCGGTTACACTTTTCTATCAATTCTAAAATCATCTCCATTTTTGAATCGTCTTTTCTTTGGTAGCAGTTCTGAAACTGGTGTCAAATCAGTGCCACATCAATCAACAGCAGGGGAGAAGGGACAGAGCTAAAATCTAGACGACTGAACTCTCAGTTACAGATTTTGAGTTCTTGGATGCAGATTCTCGGTTTTTATTTGTGATTTGTTAGGCTCTGGACTGTCTCACATAAGTGAGTGCAGCTTTGGCTCTTATTTGACACACAGATGTTTGGGTGTATCTTAATTCCAAGTACAGCAGGTCCAGATTTGGACTACTTGGAACTGAGAGTTGGTACTTGACGAGTACGACTCAGGAGGATGTACTTTGGAGGACGTGACAACGCGATTCAGTCTTTTTGCGATTGGAAGAGCAGTGTACTTGATAGCATCACAGCTAGCAGGCTAACATGTATCCTGTGACATTGCTTCTGTTACATCTTTGACATCTCAAGTCTACCCAAGTCTCTGCTGGATGCATCCGTGATAAAACGGGCAGCACAAGAACTCATCTGGCGATTTCGACCGTGCTTGATTAGCTGGACATTGAACTGGAACAATACTTTGGCTGTGACTCGACACGTTTTACATGGCTACATGTATGACCTAGAGATGGTAGTGGGATTCTCCTGACCAAGCAAAGCACTTCGCCACTTCTGTGTCGTTGACACAAAGTGAAGGAGATTAGCCAAAAAAGGAAAACTTTGGGTCCCTCTGTGGGGAATGGAGGTTAAGTCAGTTTCGCAACAATGTGTTCGCTCTCTTCCCTGGTCATTCTCATTTTCTTCTCCATCAATTCTTTCCTGACCATCTCAGACATTTCTGCCATGATGCCCATGTCGTTAATGTGTCACAGAGCCATGAGAGACAAGTAGTTGTCCCATTGGCTGGTTTGGCTTTGGTTGGTTTTTGCCAAAAGCAGTTAAAAAAAAAAAACGGCAAGCAAGTATCCTTTCAACAAGAACAGTCTTTTGTTTTGCTTCAACAAAGAATGGACACCAAAGTCAAGAAATAGTGAAAGATAGTTAACTGTGTACAACAGTCCTTGACAGAAGTGCAAAACAAATTTGATGTCGCAAACAACCAGTCTAAGTAAAACAATTTGACCATTATATTTTGAAAAATAGAGCATTTGTTTTCTGCTTGATTTGAAAGAGAATAAAATACATGTCCTTGAACATGGTAGTGAACCGAAAGCAGCAGTTAAAGAACAACTTTTCGTGCTTTAAAATTGGCAGTCAGTGTATGTGAACGTTATCCAATGTGCTGCATAAAGCAGCCTCCACAATGGCTGTTTGAAACCAAATTAAAAAAAAAAAAAATATATATATATATATATATATATATATATATATGCTATGCAATTAGTTGTTTCAGGTGCTGCTGTTTCTAGATCTTACTCAAAACAGGAGGTATTAATCCTGTTTGTAGGAGTGTTCATAAATACTGGTCAGCGCTCAACAACACCAACTGTTGTTCAAAACAAGCTTTATAGACACAGACACAATATTAAGGCATTGGCTCTGAAAGAAAGCAAGAAAAAGCACACTAAAGGGAGGTTCAAACCACAAAAGAAAAGACAAAGTAATGACATCTCTGTATTGCAGAGGTGATTTCTCTCAGACTGCAGGGAAGCTCAGCTTCCCCTCAAATGTCAAAAATTAAATGTTCAAATGTACACTTGTGTTAACATTTCATTGACTACAAATGTGTTAGAACACGTTCATCTGGAAGACGAGTTTGTTCAGAAATGTCCATGTGACAGATTTCCATTAATCGTTTTCTTCTACGATCAATGCATTTACCCGGAGAATTCTTTTACCCGTAGCTTCAACTCACTTCAGTGGGACTGAATGGAACAGTTTTTTTTCATTGCCTCCGAACTTGAAGATCATTGGATAAATGTTCCTATTTAGTCCCGCCCCCGGACACTCAGCTAACAAACAACAAATTCCTGTAATTCACATTCATGTCTGAATTTACGTAGAAATAAACTGACAAATTTATGATGTCAGCCGTCAATGAGCTTCCCCTTTTTGAAAGAACAGCAGCTGAAACTGCTGTATTGGGGGGAAAAAAAAACATTTCTTAAAGCAACATAAAGGAAATGTACCATCTTTGAGCTCAGGAAGGCAGGGACAACCACCATTACTCACATTCAGTCACCAGTTAGCCTAACGTGTATGTTTTTAGGCTGAGATGTAACCACAGTACTGAAAAAAACAAAACAAATGTATGCAAGAGCAGGCAGAACGAACAAACAGCACAGAACAAACAAGCTTCCAGAGCTGCGAGACCACAGAGCTAACCACCAAGCCCCCATGAATATCATTTAAAGCAACAAAAAGTAATGTTTGCCTTTATTTATTTATTAGCTCATTTGGTCTGCCTCTACGCGCGGAGGTTAAGTCACATTTACATTGATTTTTGTTTTTTTTCTAGACAACACTTCCTAAAAGTAATCAAGTATTCCATCAATTGAAATTAAATTGGATGTTTTAACATGACAGAAATACTTTTGTGCTGCTTTAACGTGAAAGGAAATAAGCAGGAGAAAAATAAAAGGTCTTGTCATGACATCATGAAATTTATAAAACTAACTTTTCACAAAGAAATTCCAACTTTTGTTATAAAACTGCAACTTTTGTTGACTTGCATGTCATAAAAATCACAAATCTTTGTTGTAAAAGAAAATCCCTTTTTTTTTTTTGATTGCGCAGCCTTTCGTGATGCGTGTCACAACTTTTGGAATTTAACGAACAGCTGAATGGACGTGGGACTGAGGTTTTAATGGGGGCTTCTCTCGGACAGGGAGGCCACCCCACAATCAGACGACATGTCTGGGCCTCGCCCGGATCCCCGCGGTGAGCCATCCTTCTCCATTTCATTATTTCCCAACCTTGACGCACAGCAGGTTTGGCGAGCTGCAGCCGCCCGGCTCCCATTCACACTGCTGCACACTGGGACGCTCCCATTATAACCACTGCTGCACACGGGGAGGCTCCCATTATAACCACAGCTTAAAACGCAGGTCAACACAGAGCAGATCCACTGAAGCGGCTACTGACGCCTGAGGACAAAATCTGAGTTTGACAGCGATAAATATTCATGCAGAGGTATTATCTCAGAGCGCAGGCTCGCTGTTTTTAATTTTTTCCTTCAGTTTTCACACTAAAGAAATAAATAAGGATAACTTGTATTTTATGTCCTGATATGTCTTAAACCTTTTCTGCTGCAAGAATACTTTGATCGCTGTAGTTCTGGGGCAGAACAGATGAGATTGTACTTAAAAATAAATAAATTAAATAAAACAAGAGCTGACAGGATTAGTCAAAATCAATCAACTGGTAAGTCTTTAGGTTATTTCTGTTATCTGATTTGAATTTGAAAGAACATAGACGAGGTTTTCTACTGAAAATCTCTTGTTCTTACGCACATTATTATATGCAGTCATTGATAGCGTGCAAAGAAAATTATATATTTTTAACAGAAGCATTTGACTACCCAGTTAATTTGGTCCTGAAATAAAAGAGTGGAATAACTGGTCACAATTTACAGTGATTTTAGGGCAAAAAGCTGAAATGATACAAAATTTGCAGTTTCACAACTTGCAATTTTATGTGAAATGTTGTAAAAAAAGTTGATTATTTCCAACAAAAAAAGCAATAAGTTAAAAAGTTGCAATCATACAGTAATTTTTTTTAATCTGTGATTTAGTAAAAAGAAAAAAAAGTCAATTTTAAGATAGTTTTTTTTTTGTAAAATTTGAGATTTTATGTTAAAAATAAAATCAACTGTAAAATTTGCCACTGAACAACAAAATTAGCTTTTTCACAAATAAAGACAATTTTTAAAATTTGCAATTGTACAGGAAAAAATTGCCATTTTAGTACAAAAATCTCAATATAATGATAAAAGTAGAAAATTTTGTGAGATTTGTGACTCCATAAAATGATGTTCACTTTTTGTTTATTATTTATCTTACGACTCTGTAAGTAAAGTCCAGGAACCAGCAGGAAATCTGACAATTTAGATGGTTGAGAAACTAAAGAATAACTAGCCCTTTAATGGTAACCATGGTGATGATGTGGCCCAGATGAAATAGAGTTCAACACCTCTGTTGTAGAGCATCTCTGGTTGGTCTTAACAAGAGCTGAGATCCTGCAATCTGGATGGTAAACAAATAAGATGGCTTCAGCGGCAGAACCGTGGTCGTTTAAACCGGCGTTGTCGTTGGCAGTTAAAGATTTGGACTTCTGTGACAACCTCTTAGGGATCGTGGTGGATGACGTTGAAACAAAATCAGAGACCGTCACATTGACACTCCTTCAGAATTTCTTTGACAAATGTGCTAGCTACACGTTATGATTGTGGACTCGTGGTGGCATTGATGTGACATGTGGGACAGATGCTTTATTGATCCCAGATGGAGGAGTCTTGCAGCTTCTGGGCTATTTTATGGATAGTTTTCTCCATGGTGGTGTTCCCAAACACCTTCCTCCCGTGTAGTTCTGGGCTGATTCATCATCTATCTCATGAACATCCTAAACCACACAGTTGTCTCCTTCTCACCAGACTTCTTGCCGACACCGTTGTAGTCCATTCCAGCCTTGAGCAGGTCTACAATTATGTCTCTGACATTCTTTGGTGGAAAAGTGTCATTTTCTACACATAATGAGTTTTAATTTTCTCTTTGAAATAATTTTTATATTTTCCATCATGAATTTGGAAAAGTGGACAATGGGACAGAATATAGTCTGGGGCTTTGCCTACATTAGTGTGCTTTTTCAAAAAGAGAGAAAAGAGAAAAAGCTGCACAAATCATGCTTTAGATCCGGTTTCAGTTATGCAGCCAAAATCTGCAATTAAAAAAACCCTTATAAGAGCAATCTGGAACAAAGGGAATTTCCAGTGGCGCGTTTAGCCTGTTTCACACGTCTGTGCATGCTCAGTGAGCATGGATGGTGATTATGGTGGTGAAAGGAGTCAGGAGTTCCTTTCAAACACAAAATTGAAACTCTGAAGTGGCTGCATCATACTGTTTAACATCTTCTTCTGGTACCAGGACTCATTACTACATCTGACTTTCTAAAAACAATCCAATATTCTTTCAAATTGAACTGAAATTGATACATTGGCATGGGGAAAAGAGACACTTGTTTGTGCTGCTTTAACACTATCCTGCATCGAATGAGCGAGGAGGATCGTTCCGTGTCTAGTGGTGGGACTGATGGTTAGTAAGTCACTGAAGATATTTTAACTGATGTAGAAATTAGAAAATTTAACTCCTGGTCGAGCAGCTTCAAGAGCAGGAGCTGGCAAACACTAAAGTGATGGAGAGATTGACTTTTGTTATTTCTTTTAATTATTTCTCTTTAAATGCTGTTAAAAAAATCAACATGTGCTTGTATGACCTCAGTTCTAAAGGCTTAAACTCCTCGTTTGTTGCACTCATCACAAGAACATTGTTTGACCTTTCCCTCTCTTCTCATGAGGAGATGTCAGCGGACACTGTCCTCCACCTGGTTCCTCAGTGGTGGAACGAGCTCCCAGTAACACCCCCCACTCACCCAGTCATCCCTCTCTACATTCAAGAAGCTCTTGAAAACCCTCCTCTTTCATGAATACGTTCTGTCAGACCTTCATCCTCTCTTTGACCTCCTAACCTGCACTTGAATCGTGTCCCTGCTGCACTCACCTGAATGCTGATTTAACTTTACTTACTTTGTAATTTACTACGTTACAGAGGCTTGATTGTACTTCCTCTGTTATAAGTCACTTTGGATATAAGCGTCTGCTAAATGTAATGTAGGTTCCTTCAGTTGTTGCTTCCTCTTCAAATTTGTCATTTACTTTCTTTTTCTTATACAGTTGTTATTTTATGGCACTCATTTAGAGCAACACTAGTAAGGTGGTGCTCTTTAGCACCCCCCTCTGGTTGAGAAGTGCAGTTGTCTGTTACTGTCGTAAATATTGTCAGATCTAGCAACATTATCTCATCTCCTTCTATTACGAAATAAACTATGAACCAGTGAGCAAACAAAGAACTTTGGTGATACATCCTAATATTGATTAAACACAAACGTGCAGGATGTGGAAAAGAAAATAAATGACTTGCTAATCCAATAACAAGGCTACGATGCTAACTGACTAGCAGCACCAGCGAGTCCCCAGTTCAACATTGACTCGTTTACAGGATCTTGCGGAGGATCTTTCTCTCTTTTTCTTCGCTGCCTCTGCCATGACGTTTGTTGAGATCATGTACGTTAGATAGCTTTATCTGATAGTTAGCATCTGGCTAACTCCACATAGTAAACACTGCTATCATGGCTGCCATGTCAGATCATTCCAGGAGCCTTTCAGTTGCTTGTGTTTCTGTAAATTTGCTAACAAATATTGGTCATATCTTTTAGTTGTGCACGTATTTCACATTTTGGAGACACATCAACGATAAAAATAGGAAGCAGAAGCAGCTTTTCTGATTGTTGGTTTCTCTCCAGACATCTGGCAACACACATCAACTTTTACACCGGACAAAGGCTGATGCAGGAGTGCGATTTGCCTTTTTATAAGTTGAACACACACTAGAATAGTTTTAGAACCTTTTGGGGGGTTTCAGGTTCTGTTTTGTTGCTGTAAAGTTCTCCTGCCATGGACAGGCCAGTCCAGTCCATGCACCGTCTGTTCCTGGAAAAAGGTGTGGTGTTGACGGTAGCACCTGCCGGTCTGAGATCTCAACACATACGTTTCTGTATTAATTCTGACAGTACAGAAGTGTGAAATACCTTTTGCAGAGGGACCTGATGCAGCTGCACACCACCATAAACCCTGGCTTTTGGACTTGCAAATAACAGTGCAGAGCACAAAGCAGTGGAATACTGATTTTACTGGCCAGCTTACAAGTTTCCACTGCGTGATGGTCCATGTTATTCTGCAGCCAAATAAAGCTGTAGATCTTTGCAATGAAATTTTGCTCAGATTTGGTTATTCTCTGCTGCCTCTCTCAGAGCTGCACCAGCAGTTGGGTCAGGGGTGAAAACGCCAAATGTGGTACTTTCAATCATTTGCATTTTCAAACTTAGAATTTTATGTTCTTTTCCTTTTTTTTTTTTTATGTTCTTTTCCTAAACGCGCATCATTTCACTGATTAACCGATGATGACCGCGTGTCGCGTGTTGTCAAAGTCATTACAGGGAGGCGTCTTCACACATGAACTACAAATCCCTAAAAGTCCACACGGCCGCATGTCTGTCACGAGTGTCAGCACTCGTGTGTGAGCGTCTCCGCCGCTCCAGACGCACATCAACAGCTTAGGTTGAATGGAGCAATTCACGGGAAAGTCTCGGGCCCAGTGAAAGGGAAAACACACACTGCATGAATACGGAGCTAAAAGGCTGAACGGCAACACACACACACACACGCACACACTGCTGCTTTCAGGGGACCGACAGCTTTCATTCCTGACTGCTGCTCCGTATCTCATGGAATGTGATTTCACAGTGAACTTTTCAACCCATTCCTTCTGCGAAAGGAGGAGAAAGTGCAAGCAAAAAAAGAGAGAGATCATTGTGAATACGCGGTACATTAAGCAGCTGGTGAGTGTTGCAGTGCTTTAACATGGATGTCCCTCCAGTCTGCCCCCACCCCCACCTCCACCCCCTCTAACAACACAGAAAAGTCTTAAATAAATAAATAAACCCCTCAAACTGTTTCTCAGACGTCACGCAGCACATTAAGGTGCAAAATTAGTTTTCATTACTAATTATTCCACTCTCTACTACTTTCTGTCAATTTGGAAAAAGTAATTGAACAAAAATTGACTCCCTAATGTGCCAATATCATGGAAAAATGTTGACTTGATCTGAACACACACACACACACACACACACGCACACACACACACACACACACACACAAAGCAAAATGTTCCAAGTTTTACAGAGTCTCTACCTCTTAAGTGGCTTTAGCCTTGAATAAAACACTTTTGATTGTCCACCACTGAATCAGATTTTGATTCTTGACATCTTTGTTTCGTTTCAAACACAACACCTCCTCCATTCTAGGCCCCCCCACCCCCCACCCCCCGGAGTTTAATCCCACCTATCATCGCGTCATCACGTAGAGCAGTCGTAGCGGTGCTGGCTGAATCTTCAAAAAGATCACTTTCAGCAAGTAAGTACATTTTATTTCACACTTTTCACAGAAACACAGAAAAACAAAGTGCTTCACAAGGCAGATGAACATATGAACTATGAGAGAAATACAAAATGGCTACATTAAAATTGCAGTTAAAACCAAACAGTAAGCCAATAAAAGTCCAAAAAGAAACATCTTTAACCGTTTCTTCAAAAGAACCAGAGTCTCGGCAGTAAAAAGACAGAGGAAGAGTGCTCCACCACCTTATGAAGAGGTGAAGACACCTGACTGCTGTTTTATGAGCATAATGACGTAGTCGGGGGCAACAATTAGAGTTTGTTTATTCAGAGTTCAGCTGGAAGTAATTATCCCTTAATTCACTGGTTGATTCTGGACAAGCAGGATAGTTTGTGGATCTCAGTGAGCTTGAAAGAGCAGCTGAATGTCTTCAGGTGACACATCCCCGTACTTTCTGACTGTGTGACCAGCGTTGGCCCCAAGACGGAACCCCGAGGAACCCTGAGGAACCCCACAGGCAAGCCGAATCCACCCAGACAGAATCTGATTCATAAAAACTAAAACTTCTGTTAGAAAGGGATGAAGAGAACCATTTAAAACAGCTCCACAAACCCCAAACACGTCTCTAAGTGCATTAACTGAAATCTTACGATCAAGAGATCTAAAAATACAACAACTGTGAACCCTGATGACTGCGATGGACTGGTGACCTGTCCAGGTGCCTTTCACCCGGAGAGAGCTGGGATGGACTCCAGCAGACCCCCATGACCCTGAACTGGACATCACGGGTATAGATGATGGATCGATGGACAGATGGATGGATGGATGAACCCTGATGAGGCACAAAGCAAATGCTTCATGTATCTGGACCACAGACGAAGCAAAACAGGTAAAAAGGAAGGTACCAATGTTTGTTTGGCAGGTTTGATTCTAAATGTTTCAGCTGGGAGGAAAAAAATGGCTGAATGAGTTTACTAAAGAAAATTCATTTACAGAAGGAGAGAATGTTTGTTTGCAAAACTTCAGTTTATTTATTTTTAAATAAAGGTTTACTAACCTGATTTTTCTTAATCTGCAGAACAGAACTTCTGTTTTTTTCCCGTTAATTTAGTAAAAACACATAAAATGAAAGAAAACATATTTTTATGAACAAATCGATTAGCATCTCGTTTTCCCATTATCTCTAATTGTCTTCCTGCGTTGCGCCATCTGGCTCCATCCAAACTTCCTGCGTGTCAGCGTACAGTGTGGGCTCGTTTAGGAAGAAATTATGATTTTTTTTGTTTTTGTAAATTAAATCAAAATTGTGATTTTGATCCCACATATGAGTCGTGCCACCGTCCTCCCCCGTTATTTCATGGTCGCTGTTGAATTGTGTTCTTACTTGGATTAAAAAAAGAAAAAGAGACACAGCTGGAAGAGGGCACCGAGGACACACACACACACACACACACACACACTGGCATGTGCACTCACACACTGTCACACTTTCGCATTAACTACCTTCCTCGTGTTTACACGTTTCTCCCTCTTATCACACACATACAGTGTCACACTTCGCTTTCCTTTCGCACACATATTCACACATTTGTCATTTTCACATTCGTCTCCTTTCCCACACATACTCACATTTACGCTCCGTTTTTTTTTTTCCCCTCTCAATCTCACAACACGAACACACACTTACTCACTTACTCCACTTCTCACTTCTCTCCCTCTGACACACAAACACACTCATTCGCAGTCTTTTGTCAAATGTCGGGATGTCCCAGAGGAGCTCCGCTTGTGTTGGAGACGTGAATGTCTCTCACTCTTTCCCTGATACTGGACACAAACCTGTGTGTGTGTGTGTGTGTGTGTGTGTGTGTGCTTGTCGTTGTTTCAAAGGTGCAAAATACCACCGTCAGACAACTGGTGGATTAAACACACCAACTATTAGGCAGATGTGTACTCACAAAAGCTTGAGCACAACCCTAATCTTTGGCCAAGGAATGTGAATACTTTACAGATACTTGAAACCGCATACATGCATATTTTACACGAAGGCAGTGTTGCAAATAACCTCTAGCAGCAGAAAAAGATGAATAAACATGGGACTTTCAAAAAGTGATGCTCACCAGTGTGGCCCTCCTGCAGTCTGGACCATCGCATATTTATATATATATATACACATATATATAAATATATATACACATACATGTCTACATATACATATA